>JAKZAP010000001.1:622500-912251 GCA_023053575.1 Branchinecta lynchi
AGATATAAAATTGAAATACAAAACACAACGATGAAATATAGTTTTGAACAGGGCAATTAAGAAATCCTAGGCTCGGGTCAAATGGTGGCCAAGATCTGTCATTTAGCTTATCTTGCTTTTTAGAGCTCAGCTGGATCGTGCCCTTCAAACCTGGGTTATATATCGTCCGTATAGTTCTTCTGGTTTTTAGTTACATATCGTCTTATTGTTTGTTGGTTCCATCTTTTTCCTGTTGTTATTGTGGTTTATTTTATGATTTAGTTTTGTTTTTTTCGCTGAGGACGGTTTGCCGGAAGTGCAACCGAAATATCCGAAGTTGTATTTGTCCTTCGCACATCATCTTGGAGGGGTAACGAGCTGATCAAGAAAACCCCCGAAAATCTCGTTTTTCTATTTTATTTCAGAATTGTGTCAACAGGCACGTAACATAGTTGATAATAAGTTTCCTCAAACCTCTGATATACAACGCATAGCTACGACAAAAAGTAGATGGTGCTCTGTGCCCCCTGCGCTCTACAAGTAGAAAATGGGTTCGGTCTTACCGAAAACAGAGCAAAACGAAACGGACTACGACTGAAATACGACAGACTGGTGGGCGCGCAACTGTATGATGCTCATGTATTAGTGTATACACTTGCGCTGGCACAGTTCCGGAAACGTTTCTACACATCCGACATAATATACTGCATTGAGCGTGTTCCACCCTTCTAACACTAGTAACTATTATTTACCATTTCCGTCTCGAGTACTCCTTTAACAGGTACGCCCAATTCCTAACCCCTCGCGTGCACCTGGGATTGGTTCACGAGTACCTGGGAACGGCTGACCCCACCCCCTCCCCAAACAACTTTAGTACACCCACTGAGCAACCCCTCACTTATCCAGTACATCTTTTTCCAGTGAGAAACCCCTCCCTTAACAAGTACACCTTTTTCAGTGAGCAACCCCTCACTTATCCCTACAATTCCTACTACATTTCCTACAATCACACATTAGACGTCGCAAACACTTCTCGCTCTCCACACATCGGGCAGAAGTAAGGACCAATTCTCCCGATCGGCCTACCCGTGTACCTCCTCCTATCTCCCAGCGGTAAAATATCAGCACGCATACTAATTAATAATTTCAGTTCCTCCCTATCGAAACCCGCTATAAAATAAACACATTCACCCCATGACTCTTTCGCCTCGCCCCCTTCGACCTTCGATTACGTCACTGAATCAACACATGATTGGCGGCCATGTGCGCAGAGCTATAATCGTTTGAGAATAAAGGGGTAGGACCGCTATAGCCGAAAACTAGTCGACAAGTTTTGTGTCCGGTTTTCACCGGATAATGGGCGAACTACTTGTCCGGCAACAAAATAACTTTCATTTTCGGATTCAGCATGTCTCCTTACCCCTAAATCAACCATCTCAATAGCTTATAAAAAATATTTTTGTTGCCCTTTAATTTGAAACCCCCTCCCCACCCCTAAATGTAGAGCTACAGAGCCCATCTACGAACTCGACCTTACCCTTGACCCAAAGAATTCTCACACCAAGGTATATATCATAGGTATCCCTCCACTTACGTTTTGGGATCCCAAAAACGATAGTATTTGATAGTGGAAAACCGATGCGTCAGCTGAATTTTATTGTCAGTTTTGCACTATCATGATTCGCAGTCAGCTTGGGCTGAAGGAATATTATCCTCCTCTAAGGGGATAGATTGTGGAAGGACGAGTAACCGAGTCATCAGACGACTTGTAATGGGCCATTGGAAACGTTTTTCTTTCTTTGTAGATCTACGACGCTGGCGATTTTTCTCTACTCTGTTCTCACCCCTCAAACAATGGAGAACACTGGCTTGGAGGGGACTTCATCGCCGCTGACCGTGTTGTTGTCTGGACTACAAAAGGACGCTCGTACGTCTACAAGCTACCCACAAAGTAAGGTCTTTAGCAGAAGTAGATCGTACCAGCCTTGCATCCGGACCTCTCACCTATGTTTTACTTGATTCAGTCGAAATCCGCCACTGATCTTTGTTCCTCACTGCTGGCTAGAAACTATTTACTTTGAAGCGCGGCTGCTGCGGATAAGGTAGATGGAAAGCCCTCTTTTATATTTGGGTCGAGACGCCAGGGGTGTCACGTCCTCCCCCAATGTTGTCGTCTAGTCGGTAAAAAATAGCCGAGTCGCCGCGAAGCTTTGCTGTTTTTCATAAAAACTATTGATTTTTTCATGAATCATTCGGTTCTACTGTAAATCAGCTGATTTTTCATCAAAACAGTAGATTTTTTTCTTAAAAACAGACGAATTTTGTGTAAATCAGTCGGTTTTTCATAAAACCTTTTTTTGGCAAAAACAGTCTGTAACAAGAGCTACGAGCTCATATGGCACTTGTACGAGTAGGCTGTACAAGAAAGTGGATGAGAACGTCACAAAATACACCCGCCATCCAAAAATTCGGTTCGGAAATATAAATAGGATATTTATTTTCACTCATTTCTGAGCAGTTCCGGCATCGTCTCGATTATCTGTAGCAAATGCACATGACTGTTCAAACTTTCAGCCCAATAAATCCATTTGTTTGATCCCTAGACGTGCGACACGATTTCCGGTACTCCCTCTATCTCCACCTACCGTGACCGAATCTGGTTCGGAATAAAAAAAATCGACCACCTAAAGCATCTTCTTTTATACCATCTATCAAGTTTCACTCGAATCTGGGCATTTTTGGAAAGTTCCGGTACCCCCCCCCCCCCTCCCCCGTCTCCCACCAACGTTGTCGGATCCGGTTCGGACCCAAAATGTGTCATCTAGGGTATAGTGCTCTCTCTATGTTCCATGTTTCATTTAAACTGATGCGCTCGTTTGACCCCTATGCGAGCCTCAAAGTTTCCGGCAATCTCCATCCAACTCCCCCCTACTGTGGTCGAACAGGACTTAAAAACATAAACGTCGTATCCCTTAATTCCCTGTTCCTGTCGATCAAGTTTTACTGAAATTGGAGCATAGCCTACCTGCAAGTTCCTAGTACCCCCCCCCCCCCCCCTACCTTGGCCGAATCCGGCCCGGACGCCAAAATCTAGGAACGGAAATTTCCGGCGGTATGTTGTGTCAGGTTCTTAAGTCAAGATAATTCGGGTCGCTAATGTGCCTGCAAAGTTTCGTTATCGTTTTACGTCTGGCACTATTCTAACTCACGACTACCTGAATTCCAGGAAACCCCCTCCAACTTCTCCCACAGAGCCCTGAAACCATCTGGCTCCGTCAATTTCATCTAGGCCTGATGCTTGTTCCATCCATTAAGTTCCGTCCCAATCCCTCTGCTTTTAGAGTTTCTTGGGTCCCCCCCCCCCATCCCCACAGATATCGGACCCGACCCGGACTTGACACTGAACGTCCGAGGCGATAGCTCACCAGACGAGTTTCATTCAAATTCGACCACCCGTTCAAAATTATGCACGCCACTAGATTCCGGACTCCCCATCCACCCACTCCCCCCACGATGGTCGGGTCAGGGAAACGGCTGTTCTCAAGTCAATCTGTTCGGATCCCTGACATACCTGCCAAGTTTCATCGCCCTAGCACATCAGGAAGTATGCCGAACTCGCGGGATCGCTAGAAATCCGGACCCCCACCCCAACTCCCCCACAGTGCCCTGATCCGGTCCGGTTATGTCAATGACGTGTCTAGGGCTTGTGCTTGTTTTTCACACCAAGTTTCATCCCGATCTCTAAGCGTTTCTCAAAATTTCCGGTTCCCTCCTCCAACTCCCCCCAGTGTCATCGGATCCGCCCGGATTTAAAGTGAGATGTCTGAGACACAAGGTCATCCTAAATATCAACTTTCATCAAGATCCGATCACCCGTTCGCAAGCTAAAAATACCTCAAATTTTGGCTTCACCATCCCTCCACTCCCCCCCCCCCCCCAGATGGTCGGATCGGGGAATTGACGATTTCCTATTTAATCTGGTCGGGTTCCTGACATGCCTGTCAATTTCCTTCGTCCCAGCAAATCAAGAAGCACCGAACTCGCGGGATCACTAGAAATTCGGACTTCTCACCCCCCCCCCCCCCCCCTAACTCCCCAAAGTGAGCGGATCCGTTCCGGTTATATCAGTTGCGTATCCAGGACTTTTGCTTGTACTTTCCACCAAGTTTCATCCGGATCCCTCAACTGTAAGTGTTTTCCAAGATTTCCGGTTTCCCCCTCCAACTCCCCCCAGTGTCACCGGATCCGGTCTGGATTTAAATGGAGGGTCTGAGACACGAGGTCCTTCCATATATCAAGTTTCATTAAGATCCGATCACCCGTTCGTAAGCTAAAAATATCTCATTTTTCCTAATTTTTCCGGATTCCCCCTCCCTCCACTCCCCTCCAGATGGTCGGATCGGGGAAGCGACTATTTCTAAATTAATATGGTCCAGTTCCTGATATGCCTGCCAAGTTTCATCGTCCTAGCTTATCTGGAAGTGCCCGAACTAGCAAAACCGGGACCGACAGACCGACTGACGGACAGAAATTACAATCGCTATATGGCACGTGGCGGAAGGGCAATTGCCATAAAAATGACCAGCCAATCGGTAACTACCTAGTCTCCCCCCCCCCCCCAAAAAAAAAAAAAAAAAATGTCTGGATAGTAACGTGAGTAACATGTTGGATTCTCAAGCGTGTTCGATAGCTATAGCGTAACGACTCATCAAATGGTCTTTGGGCAGACATTGGGGATTTTAGGTATGCGAGATAAGCAACTTTTCTCAGTGCGCCCTTTTTCGAGGTGTACAACTGGCCGATTGCAGCTTTTCACGCTTAAGCTAAACAAAAAATTAACCATGTTCAGAGTTGTTGTATGAAAATCAGCTCACAGTTTATCTCGTGGGAAAAGCAGTTTATCGGCGGAAATAGGAGATGGTAGTGTGAATCCCTGTCGCATGCAAGTTTTGCTTCTCTCACGTCATACACACAGAATGGAATTATGAAGCACTGATATCCAAGCACAGAGAGCCTAATGTTTTTGCACGTTTTATTTAGCAAGCTTCCTGGAGCGAATAAGAGGTAGGCCTACTCTGAAACCTCGTCATTTGCATGCTCCCTAGTTGTCTTTTGTATTTGTGCCAACATGTCTTTCAGTCAATACAGTAGTTCGCTCATTGCCAGTGTCCGAGTGCGGCGATGTGTTATTATTTGGCGGGAGTAGGGACCAACGAAAACAAACCTCTTTTACAAAATCGTTAATCATTTTTAAGGTAATTATAAGCGAACCTCCTATGCGCTACGCTGTATATTATCGTCTTTTGACCTTTCCCCACTTTGCAAACGATAATTGAGGCGTCGTACTGCACGGTCTTCCGTTAGTATACGTTGCTTCACTTATTTGGGAGGTCTATCCTATTTTTATGGTGTTTGCAGCTTCGGTCAAGTGCCATATACCGATCACTTTTCTTTCGGTCTATCTGTTGATCTTCTGTTCTCGAGTTAGGGTACCTCCAGAAGTCCTAGGACTAAGAAACTTGGCAGGCCTATCAGGGACCCGACCAAACTAAGTTGGAAATAGTCACTTCCCCGATTCGACCACCGTGGGGGAAGTGGAGGGAGTCGGAATCCGGAATCTTGAGGTATGTCTAAATTTGAATGGGTGATCGGATCTGAATGAAACACTTGATATTTGGAAAGACCTCGTGTCTCAGATGTCCAATTTCAAGCCGGACCGGAACCGTTGAATGTATGGGGGGGGGGGGGGCGGAGGCGGAGGGGGGAACCGGAAATCTTGTGACAGGGTTAGAGGGAAGTAATCGGGATGAAACTTGGTGAGAAGACAAGTTCAAGACCTAGATACATCATTGGCAGAACATGAGCGAATTTGGGCACTGGGAGGAGTTGTGAGGGAAGGTAAGAACCTTTAAAGAAAAAAAATGTTTTTTGGCCGAATTCCGGGTTGAACTTTTCGTCTGGCGAGAAAATAACTTTCATATACGGATTCAGCATTCTTATCACTACATCGAACCGCAGATCGACTTCAGATAAAACTTTTAAATTTTCCGGAACAATATATCCGGGTAGAAAAGGATTGTTGCATATGGATAGAGCATGTCGTGTTACCCCTAAATCGAACATTTAATCAGCTTCAAATGAAACTTTTTACTTTTAATAAATTTTCAGGTTCTGGCCGGATTCCAGACAAACAAATTGTCCGCGAGAAAATAAGTTTCAGATACGGATTCAAAATGTCTCCTTACCCCTAAATCGACTATCTCATTGGCTTTTTAAAACACTTTTGTTCGTCCCTTAATTTGAATCCTCTCCCCCACCCTAAATATGGGGCTACAGGGTTGATCTGCGAAATTAACCTGTACTTTAACCCAATGGATCCCCATACCAAGTTGAAGATACTATGTCTGCCCCTTTCGTTAGTTATCGTGCTGACAGACAGACGGACAACTTTTACGAAGTCATCTGTATCCCTCCACTAACGTTTTCGGATCTCAAAAAGCAAACACTCACTACTTTTTCCACTTAACCGCTTGTTTATTTTGTAAAACGGTAAGAAAAGTTACAAATCTATGTTTGACATGGGTTGCAGCAAAGGCTCCTCTGTTTCAATATTTTTCAGATGGTTATTTTATTCGAGAAGGGTCTAGTTGAAGCACCGTCATGTACCAGTTTTCGGTTGAATGTAACTGTTATGGCAATGTCTCAAACTGAGCCGTATCGTGACAAAACACTATGAGCAAACATATATGATATGATAGCTTGCCCCTACTTTCATTTGTGATCCCAAAAGGCACCCTGATAATAAAGAATTACGGAATTTTCGCCTTCGGCGCCTTTTGTAGTCCGCTCTGTTTACTGGAGGAGTTCGTCATTGTTTGAAGTTTGGGCCTTTTAAACCTAAAATTTGTTCGGTAAGTCGTTAGTTTTGAGCAAAACAGGCAGATTAAAAAAAAAAATCGCCGGCGGTGCTCATTGGTAATATTTTGCTACACTGTCGTTAGAAGCTACAGCGTTGGCTACACAAGTGCAGCACGCACGTTTTGCAGCACGTTTCTTGTCTATTTTGTTTTAAACCGTTTAACTCTTCAGCCGTGCCAGATTTCCGGCTAGTATATATTTCGACCCCCCCCCCCCTTCTTCCCAGTTAGTTCAAACCACCCCTGCGTCAGGGGTCCCGGAAAAAAGCCAGTGCCTTAGGTTTTCCTTAGGTTTCAGCGAAATGACGCCTCTGGTCTTGTCTTTTGCCTGGCTTTCTCTCAGCGGGTTTTGTGCTCGCGCTCTCCCGGCCAAGGCTAGACGAAAGCTTAGCCGAAGATTGAACGTTCTTCACAAAAGTCAAAAACAAATTTAAATATATCGTAGATTTGATAAAAGTGAAATTGCTGGAACAGTCAGTCAATATCAAAATCTCCTTTATTTCAAACACACAGAATCGAGTAGGCCAGCCGATTCGTCTTTTTTCGTCAAAAAAAGAACAAATAGTAAAGAAATCGGAATAGACAATAAAATAGGATTCACAGATTAACCAGCAATAGGACGATAAGAAATAACCACTAATAATAAACATATGGGCTGCAATAATGTCTGAAATTTAAAAGCAAAAAAACCTTGACACAACTTTTTTCGTCTGTGCATGGGATGAAAAAATTGGTTGCAGCTTTGGTATAGGTTCAGCAACAGACCATTGCAGTCATCGTCTGCATGGGGAGAGTCCTAATATGACGTAACTGGTGTGATCCTTTAAGCAGAAACTTTATAATTTACAGGGTCTTAGTTATTGTTGGAAAATAATGGATATGAATGAAAAGCGATTCCTAGAGTGATTTTCCTGGTGATTTGTGATGCGCTGCGGGGGCTGGAATGGGACTCTCCAATCGCATGAAAACCGTCGTTGAGTTTGTTTCACTTCTAGTTGCATCGTCGAGAGCAAAGATTTTCACAATAAGGCTGTGGATGGCGATTCACCTTTCCTGTACTGTATCCTCGGATCTCCCTCAGATCAGGTGGGTACTTTTTTCCTCTTTTTAATTTATTGGTTTCCGTTTGTTCTCCCAGGTCATGTGTAGTTCTGCAGTTGGTTGTTTCGTTGTCCGGCGAAACCCCACAGAAATTCCTCAGCTATAGCATCAGTCTTCCTTTGCTCTGTATCTGTTTTCTTGGGCTTCAACCTGTGTTGTCGGGCTTTAAATCCTTTCTTGGGCTTTCAGGCCTTGTGTTGGCATTCCCTGGGCCACGTGCACGCGATCTCCTCACCAAGTTTCCGCAGCGAAACACAAAGTGATGGTAGTGCAGATAACCTAAAGCCGACCTTCTCCCACTCCCTTCCATGTGTAATTTTGCTGTTTGCTCACTAACTCTGAAACCCACAGAGACAATAGCGCAAAGAACCTGAAGCCCCCCCCCCTCCGCTCCTGGCTTAACGCTATTGACCAGCATGCACTAACACCTAACAACAAAGTCCTAAACGGTCGGTTTCGAGGCTCCTGCAACATCCAAGCCCTTCCGATATGTAAAATAGGTATTCAAATTCACTTTATTTCTCCAGAAATTCTTCTTGCGAAGAATAGCCCGAGAACTGTCAAATAATTTACAGCATAAGATTTGTCAAATCATTTACAGTTAGAAAACTTGTCAAACGGAGTTAAATTGGCGAATAAAGTAAGGAGAAAAAGATTTCACATAGCGCCCAGGCAATTGTGCTGGAGGTAGAGGCGTTACTAGCAAAAATGTTTTTTTTTGGGGGGAGGGGGGCTAGGTGAGGTATTTACCGAATGGCTGGTCATTTTTACCAACTGTTTTGCAGATAAAAATCGACTATTATTGAGAAAAAACGTCGTTGACGAAAAATCGGCTGATTTTAAGAAAAACTACTATTTTAAGGAAAAATCCACTGTTTTTACGAAAAATCGTGGCGCTTCGGGTAGGGGCGTCCCCCCTAGTCGTACCGGCCCTGGCTAGAGGGAGTTTCGTCCGGGGTTTATTAGCAAGTTTAACGGCTCTTCTTGTTGTCCGTACATGTGTCTTGTCGGACTGATTACACCTGTATTTAGTAGGTCATCCAAGTAAGAAAATACTTTCCTTCTTTTAGCCGACAACAAAGCGTCCAGCGTTTCACTACAATATGATCTCGCAAAGTGGTAGAGTCACGAAGTGGCTGACTCGTGGCGACTCTCTTGGAAACGTCAGCACATGGTCGGTGCCGGAAGTTAGTGACAATCAGCTGGAACAGATACAACAGGTCGAGTTCAAGGCACCTCCAGGTAGTTTACTTTGGTCTTCGGTTGTCTGAACCTCAGATGTTCCGGGAAACAAGGAGCTAAGGAAAGGCACAGACCTAACCTAAGCTTTACTGGTTTCCAGTCTGTGCCTCATACCAGTCCAGTTTCTCCTTACCGCCGTTCTTTTCGATCCTGACGATATAACGTTATAACTGAACAGAAAACGTTCACTATGGTAAAGTTCTTTTTTTTGTTCCCAGTCCTGTCCAGCAAAAACCCATTACTAAACTGAATAAACAAAAGGCACTTATGCGGTCGCTCATGCAAACAGTACTGACTAATAAAACGACGTTAGTGAGACAGAACGTCAGATTAACTTCAGTAGGGTACATTGTTAAAAATAAAACAGGAGGCCAGCTCGTTTCCGGTTTCCACTGCTCGTAAGTAAAAACGTTACATCCTTAGCCGGCGTCAGGTTTGTGTTCCTATAGCTTAAACTCTGATCATCCCAAAGTACTGTATACTGATACCCCTATGCGGAAGAAGGGGTACAACTGCGTGTGATAACCATGGTCACCCCTGTCAGCATGCCCCATCGTTTGAGCATGGGCTTCACTCAAGTGCCATATACCGATCACTTTTCGGTCGGTCGGTTCAGTGTTCTCGAGTTAGGGTACTTCCAGATGTACTAGGACGATGGAACTTGGCAGGCATATCAAGGGACCTGACCAAAGTATCTTGGAACTAGTCAATTCGACGATCCGATCACCACGGGGGAAGTGGGGTGAGGGGGAATCCGAAATCTTGACGAATGTATAACTTTGGAACGGATGATCGGATCTTAATGATAATTGATATTTCGGACGACCTTGTGTCTCAGACCTTCCATTTCAAGTCCGGTTCGGATCCAATGATTGTGTGTGGGGGGGGGGGGGGGGGGGGGAGTCAGAAGAGAGGACCAGAAATACACGCTTAAAGTTGAGCGTTCAAGATTAAACTTGGTGGGAAGAACAAGCACAAGAACTAGGTACACCAGTGACAGAACGGACCGGATTCGTGCACTGTGTGGGAAGTTGGAGGGGGTCCGGAATTCCGGTGATCGCGAGTTAAGGTACTTCCAGATGTGCTAGAACGATGAAACTTGGCTGAAACATTAGAGACTCGATAAGATTGGCTCACAAATTGTCAATTTCCAGATCCGACCATCCCTTAAAGTACAAAAATGAACTGCCAGCTCCCTTGAAGTGCGCACCTGAACCGTAAAGTGGAAACATACTTTTGACCAAACTATACATTTCATGATCCCCGGAGGGTCCATGATCATTTGCGCTACAAAGGTTTTGCTTAAAAATGAATTCCTACCACCCTTAAAGAGCACATCTTTACCGAAAAGGTAAAAAAAAAATTAAACATTGGAAAACTTCGCTGGCTCTTTCTTTGTATAATTACAGCTTTGTAGAAAAGTTTCATCAGCAATGGGAGCTTGAATGCTTCAAGCTTTCAGTACAAAACGATTCGTTCTTCCTATTGGTTGGATTTCAAAAAAAGCGTCTTAACCGACATGCGAGACTCAGTTTCGCAAAAGTGTTTTCATACCAACAAGAAATAGCCAGATTAATGCTTTTCAGCAATTCACTAGCTCAGAATGGTTATCAAAGGCCGATAGTTTAGTCTGTAAGTCGAAAGTCCTGTACCACCTAATGTTAATTTTGTTGTTATGCTTCCTCTAATGATGGTGGAAAAATATCCGTTTCGTCGGGTAGGGTGCAATCTCTCTATTCTGACTCACAAATCTTTCCTTCCGAATAGCGGAAAATATCGGTAGGTGTCATAATCGGTCGGGAGAATAAAAACCGCTAAATTACGCCGGGACTCCACACGTATAAGTCGCAGATAAGTCGTAACAAAAAACGGAAATTTGTAAAAAATAAACCAGCTAAAATAAAAAAAAACGGCTAAAACGGTCATATAAAAAACGAAACAGAAACGGCATTAAACAAACGGCTACCTGTTTTCTCTTTTTCTGTTATTTAAATAAAAAAAAAAAAACAGAACAGAAACAGAAATGGTGCCGACCCCTACTCGGGAAGTTATATACTGCCTTTTGCGCACCGTATGTTAACTTCATTGCTGACCTTCGACGCATACGCTCGACACACTTCAGGTATCTAAGATCTCTTCTCTACCTACCCCGGCGCACACGGAAAAGCTACCTGATCCGCCGTTTGTTAATTTCCGACCCATTGTTGAAGCTTGAAGCCCTCTCCTCTAATTTGTTTTCTCCGATTGGAAAATTACCTGTCCACGAACCCATCAACGTGATACTAAATTGGTGAACCCTTATGGAAAATATTTGTTGAGTGTTTTGCGATTATTTTATATTTCTTTATCCTTTTTTACTGCACTTTCGCCCTTGGGCAGTGCGTCATAAATTCATTCATAACCCATCAACGTGATACTAAATTGGTGAACCTTTATGGAAAGTATTTGTTGAGTGTTTTGCGATTATTATATATTTCTTTATCCTTTTTTACTGCACTTACGCCCTTGGGCAGTGCGTCATAAATTCATTCATTCATTCATTCATTCTTCCTAGTGCAGCTGCTGCTATTAGGTTCAAAATTCGGAATCAGGTGGCTCCCCACCCCTTTAGGTCCTTGTCTTAGTCTATTAATTTACTTCCAGATATGCCTCCTTTGGTCTCGTCTAGTATAAAGAAGGCATGGTCAATGTTGGAAGTGTCTCCGGTCGGCATCCTTAATCAGCTGGTGAGTTTCCTCTTTTAATTGAGATGTTTAATACGATTTGGCAAGTTCCTGTGTAAAGCATCGTTATCTAAAGTCTGGTACTGAAAGCCCAGATGTCTACAAAAGTCTGGCCAGATTTCTTATTCTGTTACGCAATCTCTCGACCATTTCCTGGTGTTCTGTCCTGATTTTTTTTTAAATCTGGTCAGTAAAAACTAGCCTTGATTAAACAGAACCGCAGTGTGGTTTTATTGTTATAAATAAATGCCCCCAATATCTAAGCTGTTGAATGAAAACAGCTAGTCCTTCACGTCATTTCTCAGCGAGTGTCCCATCTCTTCCTATCATGCTTTCAGAAACAAGAATCAATAAGACAGAGAACATTCTTATCCAATCCTGTCTGACCTCCAAGGTTATATTTTTAAAGCTCGGCAGGCTGTAACTAGAAGTAACGATCCTGCATATCATATCGGAGAATCCGGTGTCCGAATCGTATTTGGACACAGTGGGGGGAGTTTGAGGTGGGTCTCGGCAATTTTCAACACGCATAGAGACCAAATGAGTGGAAGGACTGGCATTGAACTTGGACAGTACGAAGTTAATGGGCCATTCATGTGATTTTCAAGTCTGGACCGGATACGGTCTCGGCAGGGGTAGTTGGAGGGGTACCTTGATTGGTGGTAAGGGAAGATGTACTATATTTTCCATTTGTATGTCTAAATCGCATCTTGCCGAAGTTGGGTGGGGGTAGAGCGGGGGTCACAGAAATTGTGTGGCGTGCCTTATAGAGACCAAACGAGTGAGGTGATAGGGGCGAAATTTAGACGATACGGACGGTAGATCATGTACCCTAGATATGTCCGGGCCGGACCCGACTTCGGTGGGCGAAGTGGGAGGATGTACTGGAAATTTCCCAAAATGCGCCGATCCGAGTGAAACTTAATCGGTGGGATAGATGCCATAGGTGTGCCATTCGTTGGTCGGGACCACGTCCAGCCACGTTGGGGGAATACGAAGGGTTGTCCCGAAACGACAATTTCACGCGTAGGGAAGTGCCGTATGAGCTCGTAGCCCCTGTTGATTGTACTACCTCTGTGGTAATAGATACCACCATGCACCTTCTAGGGCTTCTAGAGAAGAGAAGTTACTTCATTTACAACAATTTTATCAACCGTGCTTTTGGACTAGCCACGCCTCAGCTATTTTCTGGTTGCTTCTTTCCTACCCAGGATAGATGTCTAACAGAAGTGAGCGAAGGCCGGGTGTTATAGGTTCTTGCAAAAACTTAGATAAAATACATGAAGATACGGTCACTTGGCTGAAAACCAACAGGGTGATCTTTTCCGCTTAAATGACCTCCACGCTGTTTTGTACATTCTTATGTTATGATGTGTTGTTTTTTTTTGCATCGACTCTACGGGCATTATGCTGATTTTACTTTAACCACGATCGGTCCTTTTCAAAACCGTTTAGTCTTATGATCATTATCTTCGACAAGAATACGCTCTTCTCCAGAATAGTTATATTTCCCGCTAGATGCGCTTGCATAAAGCAAACATTGACACGCTACTTCTTGGTGTACTTTTAACCAGGTTTGTTTGGCTATTTTCAATTCCTAGCCATGTTTAAAACTGTCAAATGCCTCTGCGTGTGCTCGACCCTGCTCTGTTTTGTCGAACTTCATCAGACTTGTCAATCGCTTATTCCCCCTTCAGATAACTTATACCGCGATCTAAAGTGTGATTGCGATTGTGAGAAACCTCTAGCAGAGCTGGTAGCAATTCGTCATTGAATTTTATGAAGGGCGTATTGCCATGCGAAAGAAGGGTGATTGGACTGAAGGACAGATTATCCCATCTGTCTGGCTTTGCATTGAAACTAAGAGCGTGTTCCACCCTTCTAACAATAGTTACTATTAGTTACTATTTCCGTTCCATCCTCACGAATAGCTACTACGCTGACCGTTCCAACCTTGTCGGAATAGTAACTAATAGTTAATATTTGCTTACCATGCTCGAGAGCGTAGTAAGCGTAGTTATTACGCATCTCTGTAACGTGATTGGTCGGATTCGCCCCTGGCGTGAGATCCTGCTGCAAAATAGAAAAATTGTTCCAGCCTTGGCGGCAAAAAGCCGGAATTCGTGACGTCATGCGTAGTAAATACGGTAAGTAGGGTGGAACACGCTCTAAGCAGATCGAAGAATGGCAAGTATGACCAGAAGCCACATGTTTGTTGTCAAAGCTGAAGAAGACCTAGGCGACACCTTAAAGTTTAACTGAAAAGCCAACTTGTTGCTGTGTCATTTAATTGAATACACTGAATTATTTGGATTCTGCAAAGGGATTTTTTTTATTTTCCACTACATGCTTTAGTTAAGCATTGTTCTAATAGGTGTAATTAGGTGAATAGCGCTATACGCGATGTTTACGTCTTAATACACACGCCTGTTCAAATACAACCCAAGAGGTTCTTATCAATGCGGCTTCCGGTGTTGCCAAGGTAATACAATTTTTCGAGCTCTAAAAATATCCGATAAGGTTCTTGGTACCACTGGAAGTACACGAGTACAATGTAACGCACACTATACTGTAAAAAAGCTATTAAAATAACGGATGGACAGCATTGATCCTCGAAAGTGACGAAAGCCGTCGTAATAGAACAAAAACGTGTTTCTGTTAAGAAAAGTTGTTTCTTTAGCTTCCAACAAAGTCGAACTGTTGTGCTTTCTATGGCAACCCTGACGAGGCTGCGGGCCTCTCCTCGGCCCGCTGGCGGAACCAACCAAGCGACCTGATTGGCCCTGCATAAGCCAGAATAGAACGCTAGTCTATTCTCCTTATTCACCTTATTACAGCGCGCTCCGAGGGAAAGAGGAATCTGTAATAAGCCTTATACGCGGTAATACACCTTATTACACCTATTAGGACAATGCTTTATGATATCAGAATATCTGCGGCTGTCCCTACAGCATTAATTCTACTATGGCGCGGGAAATTTTAATCTCAACACAAACGCGGCTTTTCAGTGGGCAGTGGGCAGCTTGGTGAAGACTGCTTAATTCCTGAACAAAAAAAAAATCATAAATCTTTCTCGTAAGGCCTACAATACATATACAAGCGCATAGAGGTACCACAAATCACACGGAAATTCCACTATTTGAACATTATTTGAACATGGAGGGAGCATTTTCAGCGGGTCTTCAAGCCAATTTAAGTGAATAAGGTATGGGTAACTACATTGTCGTACCCCAGCCTTTTTCGGTTAAACTTCAAATGCTGGAGAATGAACAGTAGGCCTATCTACTGTTGCGTGGCCTCCACTCTCTTTCTTTTTCCAGGATGAACAGAATGAGACAAATTCGAGCGTCACGTCTAGCTTGTTCATAACGATGCAAGGGAAATTAGTCTGTGGCCGTGAAGATGGAACCATCGCCATCATACAGGCGACGCCAACGATCATGCTGCTTCTGCTTACGAGAAAGCACCCCATCCACAAAGGTACTACCTAGTCTAGATCCAGGCTGATTCACTTGACGTGTTTGAACATATATTACCCATAGGTAACAAATCTGACGAAAAACTCCAATGGTTCAACTAGTGACCCAAGGGTACCAGATCTATTGATTTAATTGCCAACGGACAAATCTGCTCTACCGATTCAGTCCGATGAACTAAAGAGGGAAGATTTCAGAAAAATTTCCAGAGAGCGAAACTCTACAAAAAGATTGGGAGCTTGGTAACTTTCCTGAACAGCATACAATCTGACAGGAAGTGCTTCCGTCTTCGCTTTCTTGCTTGAGGATTCGGCGATTTACTAATCAACTGTCATAATTGATCATGCGTTCAGCATTTTGCATTTGAAAATCCAACGGCCAAGTTTGCGCAACGCCTGAAAACCGGTTTTAACCGACTCGGACATATATGAGCAAAAGTCAACGGCCACAGAGTCAGTTGTTATCAGAGTTCCAAGCTGGACCAGAGCAGAATAACACTAAGGAGTAGCGCCAAGACATATGTTTTCCATGCTTTACAGACGACAATATTCGTAGCTCCGCCCACTACGCTTGCGGCATTTAAAGCGAGACAAACATAGGTGCGGTCTGCTCACACCATGTTCAGAATATGAAGTTGTCGGAGCCAGCGCTGGTGAACGGCTGAATGAGTTTCAGTAGGGACGTTCTGTATCGCTAGTGTTGCTAATATCGCTACTATTAGAGTGTGTGTCAATTTGGTCTTGGCGCTACTACCTAGTGTTATTTTGCTCTGAGCTGGACGCTTCAGAAGGGAATTAATGGTGTGGCTTTTCTTTGTCGGATGGTATATCGCAGGTGATGCAGAAAGGGGGCAGTGACGTTCTTTCTCTTTCGGTCAACCTTTATCTAGCTCAAAGAAAAGTTAAAGCATAAGATTCTTCGTCACTTGTTCCCGTGCCAGTCCCTTTGTGTACAAGGCCATTGATTCCATGATACACTGATGATGAAACTTTATTTACGCATTTAAGAAGAAGAAAATAGCGCAGTACAGACAAAGAAAAGGAAAAAATACACTCAGCTTTCAGTAATGTAGTAAATGCACAAGATGACAATATAAACGTTGAGACTGGTTATTACTTGGCTCTAGGAATTTCGTGTCATTGCAGGATGAATGACGGATCTTTTCAAGCAGTTATCCGTTTTAACTGACGCAAATTCGCTCCCAGTATAGGCTTTTATGACGTATGGTAAATGCGATTCTAAGTTGAAGTATCGAGTAGTTTCCTTTAATGTCGCTAAAGTTCTTAACCTAATATTGTCTTCCCCCTTTCAGATTTCCCGCCGCTGAGTATTTTGAAGAGTCATCGCGGACGAGTAACCTGCCTTCTCCATCCGCACCAAGTAAATAGTCGTTATGAAGCCAACTTGCTTGTGTCGGGAGGTGTGGACTTCTGTGTCTGTTTGTGGGACCTCCAAAATGGGTCGCTACTCCATCGGTTCTGTGTCCAGGCTGGTGAAATCAATCAAATTCTGATACCACCACCCAACTGCAATGTAAGTAGGAACTAGTGGAGGGTAAGTAACATCTTGTTTTGTGCATACAAATGACTCAAGACGGAAAAGTCAGCTATGATATCCTTCTTTGGTATTTCGGCCCTTCTTGGCAAGGGTCTTCTTCAGGCGGCAGCTGGAAGAAACGAACCTGTAAGCCGGTAGTTTATCGATCTCGCGTTCGTGTGACTTAGAGTTTGTTAAGAGGATGGACGAGTGGAGGCGAGGTTTAATGAAGATAAGGCTCCTGGGGTGTGGGCTGAAGACATTCTGACACCGTAGGTGCCCACTAGCCCCAGGACCAGTCAGGAAACCGGACAAAAGAGACAAGGGAAAGTCTCAGGGAATTCTATAGCTCAGCCGCAGTCAATCCAGAAATCCCTAATCAAGCTGGTTCACCCATCCTAGCGAAGCTGGAATTCACATATCCAGTCAAGCCCGAGGCCTACTAGCCGAGATGGACCATAACGTCTATAGTTAATTTATCTCATGTAAATCATGTACAAGAGCGTGACACATATAATATAGCACTAATGGGTCCCTAACTAAATATATAAACTGGTCCTTACCATAAATTATAATACAGAGTAACTGAGGTCTTGCTCCGACCAAGGATGAAAGAGAACTCCTTTTGGCTGCCGATTCATTACGCAGCCAAAATACTTAGAATGAAATGGATCAAAGCCTGACCTCGGATTAGCGAGCAGCTAACTGAAGCTAGGATAAAGACCGAGTGACCTATTGTCACGATGCCGGGAAATTAATGATGGTGATGGAAACCGAAGAGATATATAGAAAAGTAGGCGATAGATGGAGGGAATAACTAGGAGGACTATTGCAGAGCAAAGTGCTATGGGATGTCTCCATAACACACCTCCCCCCCTTGGGCAGAGTGGTGTACGGGCAACAAAAGATTCTACAATGTTTCCATTCCAGCCCCACCTACTAACATACCATCGATAGCTAAGCCATCGCGGCAACCCAGGTTTCTGACAGAGGGGGCAATCAAATAAGTGTGAAAAATCAAAGCCCACTCTCTGTTCAGTTAGTTCAGGGTCCTTTATTGAGCTTCAGTCCTACTGACCTTACCCTGACCACACGAACCAAACCAAAACCAAACCACAGCAAAAACCTGTGGTTGTTTATGATCAAGCTGGGGAGCCTGTAAGTGCTGACCTTATTAATGACCATTTTGTTGCCATTTGTAGAGTCCATCCTCCTCCCCTTAGTGTGATGCCCGATCTGCCCTCAGTGTCTGAAATACCCATTCTCGAGATCGGTGCAGTCGAAAAGAAAATCCGTAACCTTGATCCTCGGAAAGCATCCTACCCGAGTGAGATTCCTACTGAGCTTATCGTGGAATGTGCGAGTGAGCTTAGCCCTGTTTTAACCGCTTGTTTCAATCAGTGTTTTATTGATGGCGTTTTTCCGGAATGTTTTAAGAGCGCTTATGTCACGCCCATACCTAAAGGGAAAAAACCGCAATCTGTAAATGACCTTCGACCAATTTCAAAAACGCCTATTTTGTCGAAGGTTTTAGAAAGTTTTATTTTTGAGTTATTGTGGGAGGATATTGAGCCTAACATTGACCCTCGCCAATTCGGTTTTCGTCCAGACCATAGTACTACACACTATCTGATCCGATTACTTGATGAAGTGCATAAGCATCTCGAAGTCGATGATGCTTATGCCGAAATTATACTAAGCGACATAGTCAAGGCCTTTGACAGTCTTGACCACGAAATCACCTTACAAGAAGCTAGAACTATGGGCGCTCGACAATTTTTAATCCGGATGATAGCTAGCTTCTTAACGGGTCGGCAACAGTGCGTTATGTTGGATAAAGATCGGGTTTCGTCCTTTCTCCAAATTTTTTGCGGCGCGCCTCAGGGGACGAAGCTTGGACCAATTCTTTTTCTTATAGTTCTTAATCGAGTTTTAAAAAGTCTGTTGAATCGTTATAAGTTCGCTGACGACCTGTCCAGTCTCGCGCTACAAATTTTATCGTCACAGTCGACCCAGCCTCCACTCTCACAGATATTTTCTACACTGACGCGTGACCTTGATGATGTTAAGTTAACAGTAAGCCTACCTAAAAGTGTTGTAATGAGAGTGTCGTTTTTAAAGCGTGAATTGCCACCTGTTGAAGATATCGGCCTCACTGTTCAGGACAAGGTTAAAATCCTTGGCGTTACAGTTGAGAGCGACCTGAAATGGCAATCCCACGTCATGGCCATAGTTCAGAAATGCGCTCTGTTATTACGGTCGTTTGCCGCGTTACGTCGATTCGCGATTCCTCCCAAGCAACTGAGGTCTATTTTCTGCACTTACATTAGGCCAAATGCGGAATACGCTTGTCCGGTGTGGCACCCTGGCCTCACCTCGACTCTGAGTGATAAGCTCGAGGGTATCCAAAAGCGAGCGTGCAAAATCATTTTAGGGGCCCAGTATGTTTCATATGAAGATAGTCTTAGTGTATTATGTCTACCGACCCTTAAAGAAAGAAGACATGCCCTGACGATGAAATTTGGGTTCAAATGTCTGTCGTCTGAAACTCACAGAGATATTTTGCCTGAATATGTGTCAGATTTACGACCGAAGTCCTGTACTAGGCAGTTTACACGGTCAATCGGTCTTCAAAAGCTAAGCCTGCCACCTGTAAATTCGACTGACCGGTACTTGTCTTCATTTGTACCTTATTTTGTACGTAACTTTAATTCCTGAGGCTGTTTTTTTTTTTTTTTTTTTTAAGTGTGTTGAAAATAAGTATATTAACATGTAATTGACTATCCGAAGCTAGCGTGTTTCTTATGCTATTATGGAGAATAAAGGAATTATTTATTTATTTAAAACAAATATAAAATGCGAAATAAAGGCAGAATTAATATTTGAAGCGTCGATGCCTTTAAGTTCTAAAATAAATTAGGGCTGGAAGAAACTTTAAAAAGGGATTATCAGGGAAATATTGGGGAAATGTTGCCAGTACCACAACTCGTCCCAAAAGAGAAGTCTCTGAGATTTGTTAAAAATAGAAAATGGAAAAGGGAAAACTAGGAGGCATTTGGGAGGAAAGGGAAAAAGAAAGGCCGCAATTTTAAAAATTACTCCAGTTAGCTGTCGCAACGACCTAAGGTAAGACCTTGATGCAAAAAAAACTTGAAGTAGAAATGGGGGAGGTCCTACGCACTCTAAGCCGCAAAATAAAGCACTAAAGGTAAGGGCACGCAAGTAATGAAAGCGCAAAAGACAGGCGCAAAGCATTTTTAAGAATGATGGCCGAACACACGGCGTCAATATGATTTTTGATAATATATACATTATGTGCATAAACCTAAGGCAATAAAGCGCCGAAAACCAAAGCCAGCGGTGGCCGACAAACGGCTTCAGTCAGATCGACCGAAAGCTGCATGGAGTGAAGTAGAGACGCGCGAAAGCAGAAAAAGCAATGCTAAGCTGGACCTATAACGGGGTTTCTTCTGATGTTATAAGCCGTTATCTTTGATCTAATAGGTAGCGTTCTTGAGGCTTATGATCGAACACACTGTTCTTTATTCCCAGAGAGATAGCGGGACACAGCTCTTTATTGCAAGAAGTACAACGTAACACTAAATACAAAATGTAAAACGATGGCCCAAGACCCCCATCCGGAAACCCTGATTTTCCAGCTGTAACCCACAACTGTAAAGGCTCTAAGGAAACATAAATTGCTGGGCTGGAGACAGATTAATGTGACAGGGCAATTTGAGTCCAGCGTGAGAGCCGTCTGTTTCAACCCTGCATCTTTTCCCCAGATACTTGTTATAGAATTCCCACCCCCCAAAATTTGTCCCAACAAATTCGCAAACAATTAATCACTCATTCTACAAATGGTAAATAATACATAGCACTTGCAACGATAAAATACAGCAAAGTGAATAATCGGCATTGAGTCTGAAACAGTTAAAAAAATTTGAGGATAGCAAAATGGGTAAAAAAATGTCGTACTCTTAAGTGTAACTTAAGTTCCGTAATAGATAGGCTTTCTAGGTCGAAGATTTCTGCCACTGTTAGCACTACTTGGGTTAGTAACATACTGGTTGGTTCTAGTTTCATGCTGGTTAGTGTTGTTAACATCTGAGTGCGTAGAAAGCGAAGAAGTAGCATTTGGCGACGCATTGCTAGTTGCTTGTACGGTATGAGCTTCTGAGGGTACAGAAACGCTGCTGTCTACCCTCAAGTCGTAAGCATTGCGTAGCTCGAAAGTTTGCAGTGGTCGCATTACAGACGAAATGGGGTTTGGAGCAACTTTATTTGGTTGAATAGGTGGGATGGCCTCACTACTGGGTAACCGCATATCAAATTCCATTTGATCTTTGATTGTGCGCTTATTAAAAGGTTTTAGATGGCTTTTGTGGACAGTTCGAGTTTTTCGATTTGCCATGTCGGATACTTCGAACCGATTTCCTTTCAACACTTCGCGAACAACGACTGGACCAGTCCAGCGGTCACCAAGCGAGCCTTCCGTTTTCCGAAATTTGTGGTTTCGCATGAACACAACGTCACCCTCAACAATGTCTCGATCAAACACTTTACCCTGATTGTACTTTTGACGAAGTTCCCTTCGAATTTCCGTGCTGTGCTCGTCGGCAAGCTGATATGCGTCGAAAAGTGTTTCACGTAGGTACACAATATAATTTTCGAATTCATGATACGTCCTCGGTGGTGGATGCGTTGACAGTTCAAACTGTTGTCTCAGCTCTCGTCCGTAAACCAGAAAGTTGGCAGAGAAGCCGGAAGGATTCTGTTGGCTGTTCAAGTTCATGATAGTAAGCTGGAGAGAGCTTGACCAACGATCCTGTTTGGCTCGAACTAGCTTCGACAACATACGTTTGATATCGCGATTTGCGCGTTCTGTGCGGTTAGCGCTAGGACAGTAAGCTGGTGTATACCTAGGGGAAATTCCAAGAATTTCGAGCACGGACCGAAAAACTTCGCTCCTGTAATAGCTGGCGTTGTCCAAGATCAACAACTCCACAGCTCCATGTTTTGAGTACAATGAATCCACAAGAGCTTGTGCAATAGTTTGAGATGAAGTTTCACGCAGAGGAACCGCAACAACGAATCGGGTGAACAGGCAAACGGAAACTAAGATGTACCTGTTCCCATCACTTTCAGTAAGTGGCCCGATGACGTCACACGCTGCAATATGCCAGGGATACTTTGGCGAGTATCCTTCGCCTATCGGCGGGATAATTGTGCGAGACTCGCTACGACGTTGACAGACTAAACAGGAGTCAACAAACGTCATAAGTCTACTTACAAAACCGTCTTGAAAGTGGTAAAGTTTTCGTAACCGATTCAGTGTAAAGGCAAACGAGTGATGGCCAGGCTCATGGCCGAGCCTGAACACTGTCCTTTCAAGACTGGGGGGGATGACTAGCAGTGATCCTTCACTGAAATTATGGTCATCCCAGGCGGATTTTGCTGCTCCGCCTTTCACTACTGAGTGTGAGCGAGTACTCAGAGTTTCTAGTTCGTTGGTAAAACCGCCGGATTCTTGCGAATCCTGCCGTGACCCGCAGCCGTCGAGATCACAGCTCCCTTGTCGAATACGGGAAAACCCATCCGTATTACCCGACAATACCGAGCTGCATACTCCCGGGTCAAACCACAAAGACCCTTTCTGCAGTCGATATTTCTTCAACTTTTTCGGCAATTCCTTCTTGTTAAGAGCCAACACGATTTTGCTAAATATAGGGCATTTTCTAACGGCCTCATTTACAATGGGAAGGTCAATATACGGATAATCACCGTCTGCTGTGTCCATGCCCCAATAAACCTGAGAATTATTTACAGGGGGGTCGTTAGCATGATGGCTGGAGACACGTGCGGTGGCTGTCACAGCACTGATGACATTATCCTCTGAATTGCCCTTTTCAATTGTGGGATTCCAACTAATTTTGCACAGATTTTTCTGGTACCTGGAGAAATCAAGAATTTGGGTCGTGTAGCGCGACAGGGAATCCGAGTAATTCTTTTCCGATGGGACATGAACAAAATGAAGATGATAAGGCTGAAGCGACAAGATCCACTTTAGAAGCCTCGGACTTCCGTTCATTTTCGCGTTACGTAAGTACGTAAGAGAGAAATTATCTGTCATCCAGATAATCTTTCCACAAGACCCATAGAGAAGATGATTCCAGTGTTCTATAGACAGTACCAAGGCATACATTTCGGCTTCGATAATAGACCACGCTAACTGGCCAGAACCTCGTGCTTTGGAGAAGCAGCCCAAGAGTTCAAGCTTACTTCCTGGCTCTCTCGGCTTCATCAGAAGAAGGCCCGAGAAGCCATGAAGGCTCGCGTCGGTCTGAAGCACGAAATCAACATTTCCCGAAAGATCTGGATAGGAAAGAAGAGGTGCATTTACGAGTCGATCTTTCAGTGTGGTAAATGCAAACTCCTGATCTTTGTTCCAACTGAATTCGACGTCCTTGCGCAAAAGATTGTACAATGGTTTGGAAATAGAGCTGTAATGTGGAACGTATCGTCGGAAGTATCCAAGAGTTCCTAAGATGCTCTGGAGGCCCTTCCGATCAGTGGGAGGAGCTAAGTCTTGAATTCCTTGCAACTTCTCGGGATCTGGCGCGATACCTTCGGAGCTAAGACTGTGGCCACAGAACTTGACTCCGTCCGTACGAAAGAAATTGCATTTCGATCCTTTAAGTCTGATGTCGTATTCCCGACAAGCAGCAAAGACTTCTTCCAATGTGGAAAGGTGCTCCCCATCCGTCGGATTTCCACATAACAAATCATCAGCATAAGGTTCTACACCTGCCATATGCCCAAAAATCTTGGCAATCATGATGTGATGTAGACTCGGGGATGCAGTACACCCCATAACCATCCTCTTGAAACAGTACTGTTTTCCAAATAGAACGAAACTGAAATAATTTTTCGACTTATTACTGCAACGGATGTTATAAAAAGATGTTGCGATATCAATCGTGCTTTTTACTTTCATGTTTCGCGCTTTCTCGAAGATTTTTGTGTAGTCAGCTGTATGAACAGCAGGTGGAATAACAACTTTGTTCAAGAGACGACAATCAAGCACAAGACGAATGTCAGCGGCAGACAGTTCTGACGCTTTTTTATTCGAGCCCTTTTTAACAACGACGATTGGAAAAGAAAAAGGGCTAATGCACTCTTCTATTATTCCTGCCTTTTTCATTTCTTCGAGATGAACTTTGACTAAATTTTCTAGATGGGTGGGCACCGGAAACTGTTTCCTAGAGATTGGCTTTTCATCCGACAACGTGAGATTTGCTTCCATAAAGTCAACCCCCTTACCCACGTCAAATAGACCCTTTGCAAAAGTGTCCCTGAAATCCCAGAGTACTGACCGTAATTTTGCCTTCATTGGCTCACGTATGTGGTCAAGCTTAAACTGAGCAAAGAATTCCGAACGTGAAGTCCATTTATTTTCACCACTGGGTAAGCGAGAGCTCTTTCTCTCGGTACCGTGGCCCGGAAAGGAAACGTTGCTACCGCTTTCGAAATCCTCACCAACCTTGCTTTTGTCACGTCCTATGCGAGGGCGAGAACCATACTTCTCAGCACCGTGACCTCGAGAGGGGACCTGGCTACCGCCTTTCAAACCCTCCCGAACCTTGGGAAAACTAGGGGTACCTCCTATTCCCGTTTCTAAACTTCCAACAGAAGCAAGACTACCGCTTTCTCCTGTCCTCGCATTACAGGGGGCAGACATGTTCCCTTCAGTTTTCATGCAACTAATTTCAGAGTCGCACATGCCAGCGTCTACTGGGTCTAAACTACCAAGCACAGAAAAAGTATCTAGGTCCAATCTACGGAAAACGCCAAGAATTTGGTCACGCTTAAAAGTAATTGGGTGGGAATTGCCATTTTTAAGACGAATGACAACCCTTTTTTCCCGTGACTCTATCATCTGATCGGGGCAAATCAGGTGTGCACTGACCCGACTTTCCCCGTGAAAGACTCCTATGGTGCCTGTTTCAAACTCAACCCCACCCTCAACATCAGAATACGAATTACTTGGGATTGAAACATTAGACAAACAACGTACATCACACCGGTCCGAAATTACTGAACCGTCAGTGTTAATAGCACAGGTATCAATTACGGAATCTTTGAAAGTGCTGATTAAATTTCTGTTTTTGCAGTCCAGCAGAAATTTGTTAGATGATAGGAAGTCAAAACCAAGGATAAACTTGGGTGTTAACAATGGGACAACAATAAAAGTGTGCCTGTACCTTTTTCCGTTGATTTGGATGGGAATGTCGCATATACCGGTTGTTGGTAAAGTCTCACCGTTAGCTGCTCGAATGCTAATGGGGTTCTTTGGTCTTCGAATGTTCGGGGACCTAACCCATTCCCTTAACGCAACTTCGGAAATGGCCGATATGCACGCTCCTGTGTCCACCAAAATCCTCCGATACTGGTTTTCTAACTGCACAATTGCGTAAAACGCTTCTTTCGCATGATGTAAATCATAATTATCATGTTCTTGCACTGCACTACTAACACTATCACTTTGTTCGAAACACGCGTCCTTAGGGGCCTTAAATTCAGTGTTCTTGGCGGCAGACGGTTTGGCCCTTATTTTCGTCTGCCGTTGGAGTTTTCCTGTTTCGTTTCCTGCTTGAAACGCATAACTACGCTATCAGGCGCTCGGCACTCCGCTTTTCTATGATACAGGTGTCCGCACCTGTAGCATTGAAGTCCTCTGCGATCCGACCTCTCATGGTCCTGTCGATGACGTCCGGAGCCAGACGGCCTCCTTTCGACTTTGGACGGACTATAATGGTCGTTATGGTCGTCATCGTAATACGAAGACATGGGGCTTTGATGACGAGGCTCCCTACGCCTCGGAGTGTACGTTCTTCTCTCTCTGCTCCCTCTAAAGCTGCTGTCGCTGTCGTGTCTCCTTCTTACGCCGTGTGACCTATCTTTAAAGGTTACTCGTCTCATGCTGTCTGTTATGGCATCGACAGTCGGGTAAGAGACGCTTCCACTGGATGCTGCCCGTAAAAATCGTTCAGCTTCTTTTGCTTCTCTGACGCAGTCTTTAAATGTCTTTGGTTTTGCTTTAAGGATGGAATGGTACATATCCTTATTGTCTCTTACGGCACTGCAAAAGGTCTGAATCGCCGCAATTTCTGGACCCGAAGCTGGGTCTGATGTTAATGGGCCATAGATTTTTTCAACCTCACTACGGACATGGTGACTCAGATCCGCTACGGTTTGACCTGGCATCAGCTTGATGGTGTAAAGCCGACCGAAGTCGTAGCTGCGGTCATGTTCCAGCTCGTCTTTGAAACAGTCCAAAAGTTTATTTTTCAAATCCACAAACCTTGTAACCCTTCCTTCCGGCGTCCTTTCGATGTCTCTAAGACCATCCGCCACTGCACCTCTTAGCTTAGTTTTTAGCAAAGGCATTACTTGTTCGTCAGTAAGTTTGCACATAGCAATTGTCACTTCCACATTCGTCAGCCATTTCTTTAGTTCTTCGATCTTTGAAATTTCCACTATGTCTGTGTGTGGATTGCACAAAAATGCCATGGTTTTTGAGCAATAAGAATGTCACTTAAACGGCTAAAGTTGTCAGATCCGTATCACACACCGCTGTTCACCACTTTATAACGGGGTTTCTTCTGATGTTATAAGCCGTTATCTTTGATCTAATAGGTAGCGTTCTTGAGGCTTATGATCGAACACACTGTTCTTTATTCCCAGAGAGATAGCGGGACACAGCTCTTTATTGCAAGAAGTACAACGTAACACTAAATACAAAATGTAAAACGATGGCCCAAGACCCCCATCCGGAAACCCTGATTTTCCAGCTGTAACCCACAACTGTAAAGGCTCTAAGGAAACATAAATTGCTGGGCTGGAGACAGATTAATGTGACAGGGCAATTTGAGTCCAGCGTGAGAGCCGTCTGTTTCAACCCTGCATCTTTTCCCCAGATACTTGTTATAGACCTCAATTCCGCAATATTTTGGGGATAACGGAGGTTTTTAACCGCAGAAAGTTTGTCGGGATCCGGCTGGATACCGTCCGCAGAGATCACGTGGCCTAAAAAGGTAAGCTTGGGGACGCAAAATTCACATTTGGAGGGTTTGAGCTTTAGGTTGTGGTCACGGAACCGGGTAAAAACTTCTCGAAGGACAGAAAAATGCTCAGGGTGGTCTTTGGTGCCCACGCCCGTATCATCCAACATGGCAAACGTATTTAACCCCAAAATATCGCGAAGAACAATTTCTATCATCCGCTCGCAAGTGGCTGGGGCATTAGAGAGACCGAAACCCAAGCGGCGATATTGGTATAGACCGAAGGGAGTATTAATGGCAGTTTTCTCGCGATGTGGAGGGTGGACGCTGGTTTGGAGGAAACCTTGTACGAGATCCATTTTTGAAAAAACCGTGAAGCCATGCATTCTGTCGAGGATGTCATCGATACGCGGAAGGGAATAACTATCAAACTTAGTTATTTTGTTCAAACGCCGGTAATCGTTCACAAGCCGATATGAACCATCCTTTTTCTTAACTAGAGATACTGGTGAAGCCCAGGGGCTGCAACTCTCTTCTAAAACACCCTGTCGGAGCATGGCTTCAACTCGTGTTTTCAGTTCACTTTGAAGTTGGATAGGTACTCGGTAGGGGCGTTGGCGGATGGGGGGGTGGTCACCGGTCTCGATGCGATGGGTGACAACAGTACAGTCGCCCAAATCATCATCAGACCTGGCAAAAATGGTCCGGAATTCCCACAATATGTCTTCCATTTCAGTCTTATAAGTGGGGGGAATGTGATCAAGTGGAAAATTTTTCAGGTAATCATCCCTCGAAATGTCGCTCCATCCGATTTTTACAGAGTTTACCATTGACTCGAAAAATGGTTCGACTAGGTCGTTAACCAGATCAGAAGCGGTTGCATCGGAGGGGTGGGGGTCAATCGAGAGGAGGGATAGGTCACCTTTCCGTACTCGTACTTTCGTCAGAGAATGGTTCTCTGCGATAAATACGACAGTACCATCTGGGGAAATAGGGACCAACTGTGGAAGAACCATAATATTTCGGGCTTGTAAAGCTTCATTGCCCTCAATTAATATGTTTTTCGTACCCGTGGGTAGGCCTAAAACACTGCAACTAATGGGTCTTGCATAATGCGGTCTTATGCGGTAAGCGCACTTCGACGGGACTAGTTTTTCTCCGATACCTATACTACAAACTCTAGGTTCCATTATCGAAGGCTGGGACTGACCAGGGAATTTGAGGGAGAAAATATCGGTGGTTGGGTTTAACATCAATCCTGCGGACCGAATGAACGGCCGGCCGACCAAAGCACCGAAACATAGCCTAGGGATCACCAAAAATTTCTCCACAAACGTTCGACCTAATAAAGAAAATTGTACAGTAACCTCGGAGGTGACTGTAAGCGGACCACACAATGTAGACGCTGAAATGCATGTTTTCGATCGGTCAATGATGCAGCTCTGAATATTCGCAGCAGTATCCTCAGACATAAGGTTGCACTCGGCCCCGGTATCGTACAAAGTCTTGACACGGTAAGTCCCAAAACACAAATTTACAAAAGACAGATTTGAACTGCCCTGTACCGTGCAAACTAAAGAAGACTCAGGAGGAGAGTGCTCTAGCCTAAACGAGGGTTTTGCGACCTGTTCGGGCCTCTCATTAGGCTGGGCGAATGAGGGACATTGTGGCGCGGGTTCTGGAACCGGTATTGGTGTGGGGTAGAAGGATCGGTCCGTCGCGGAGCCCCCAAAGTAGCGCGGACCTTGCACGTTTCCCTGGTTAAAAGGGCGAAAACCGCGGGCTTTGTCCGGGCACCATTTTTCTTCGTGACCGACACGCAAGCAAAAATCACAAATTGGCTGGTCTCCAAAGGACCTCGAAGATATAGGCGCGGCAGGTCTTTCATTACCGGGAAGAGTAGTCACAGTGTCGGCTTTGACGGTGTAAATCGATCGTGACTGGGAAAGTGCCGCCTCATGGTAATCCCTGGCTGAGCGGTCAGCCCTAACCTGTCGCAAAACCTCTATTGCCTGTGGAAGACTAGTCAGGCTCCTTCTTTTTACCGGAAGGACGAGTTCCCTGAGTAGGCGCAATTCAGTTTCGTCGATCATGTTGGCCTGTGTGGAACCGGTCTTGCGCCACTAATTTAAAGCAAGTTCCGGTCAGCTTGGTGGGTATTGCCAGTGGTTTAGGGGTTGACAGTTCAGTTGCTAGCAATTCTTATATATACATATATGTATAAATATATATTATCGCTTATTGACCAAAATAGCAAAGTAAGTCGACCTAACACTTTCAACGGGATATAAAATGGCCAATGACAAATGACGAATGATACTAGATAAATACGACTAAGAACTATTAAGCGAAAGAACAAAGTACGGCACAAACGAGCTAACATATCTTTCAGTTGCGTCCGCTGGATAATTTGTTAATTTAGCTTTGTTTGAGTGGGTTTGAGTACGCGTGTTGGGCCTGTTTTTATTTTGCTCAACATAGTCAGGGAACATCGATCTGTGAAGTTCAGAATTTAGACATTTGTGGCCAAAACTTATTGTTAAATGGTGCCTACGTTGCTTACGCGACTTAAAATGCTCTCTTCATAACTAATTACACTGGGCCCAGGATAATCTTAATTGCTTTCTTCTGGATTAGCTCCAGTCGATTGGATTGCTCCTTAGTCAAACCGGGGTGCCGTTTTGTGATTTAAGGCGTGTTCTAGCCGTTTTTGGGATCCCAAAACGTAAGTGGAGGGATACCTATGACATCGCAAAAGTTGTCCGTCTGTCCGTCCGTCTGTCCGTCCGTCTGTAAGCACGATAACTCTCGAAGGGGATGAGATATTTTGATGAAACTTGGTGTGAGGGTTCGTTGGGTCGTCGGACCAGTCAAGTTCGTAGATGGGCTTTGTAGCTCTACATTTAGGGGTGGGGGAGGGGATTCAAATTAAGGGACAAACAAAATGTTTTGAAACAGCTAATGTGATAGTCGATTATGGGGTAAGAAGACATGCTGAACACGATGGTGAAAACCATTTTGTCATCGGACAAGTAGTTCGCCCGGAATCCGGCCAAAACCGGAAAGTTTGTTGAAAGTAAAAGTTTTATTTGAAGTTGATTAGATGTTCGGTTTAGGGGTAAGAAGACATGCTGAAGACGATGGTGAAAATTATTTTCTCGACGGACAAGTATTTCGCCCGGAATCCGGCTCAAACCGGAAAGTTTGTTGAAAGTAAAAGTTTTATTTGAAATTGATTAGATGTTCGATTTAGAGGTAGGAAGACATGCTGAAGACGATGGTGAAAACTATTTTCTCGACGGACAAGTATTTCGCCCGGAATCCGGCCCAAACCGGAAAGTTTGTTGAAAGTAAAAGTTTTATTTGAAGTTGATTGGAAGTTCGATTTAGAGGTAGGAAGACATGCTGAAGACGATGGTGAAAACTATTTTCTCGACGGACAAGTATTTCGACCGGAATCCTGCCCAAACCGGAAAGTTTGTCAAAATTAAAAGTTTTATTTGGAGTTGATTAGATGTTCGATTTAGGGCAAGAAGACATGCTGAACACTTATGTGAAAACAAGTTTCTACCCGGACATGTATAGTTCGTCCGGAATCCGGCCAAAACCGGAAAACTTTTGGAAGTCAAAGTTTTATTTCTAGTTGATTAGACAAGCGATTTAGGGGTAAGAAGAGATGCTGAGTCCCTGTATGACAATCATATTTTACCTGGACATATAGTTCGACCGGAATCCGGCTGGAATCGGAAAATTTGTTATAAGCTAAATTTCTATTTGAAGTTGATTAGATGTTCATTACTGGGGAAAGAAGATACCCTGATTTCGTGTTTGAGCTTTCTTTTTTCGCCGGACAAGTAGTTCTGGAGTTCGGCCGGAACCGGGAAATTAGCAGAAGTGGCAGGAAGTTTTCGTCAAAACAGATATGATAGGGGTAAACACATATGCTGAATCCAAATCTGAACTTGGTTTTCTCAGGTGATTAGCTATTTTGCCTTAATCTGTTTCTGAATTTTAATTGTAAAAATGTTCAAGGAGTCTGGCGAAGACTGGATCTGGCTAAGACAAGACCCTGTTGTCTGGATCAGATATTGAATTTTTGGGATCCCATCGAAACCTTTGGTCTTGTTGTTTGTCCCAGGGACTCGCTCCACGTATTCTCGCGAGTCTACACGAACGGGGAATGCTACGCTTATGATCACCACCATCAAAAAGGATTCCCTTCCAGATTCGGAGGGGAATCAATAATAAAATGAATTACAAACAATCAGAATAAACAAAACCAAAAATAAAGTGGATCCAGACTAATTTTGTCAACTGCATATTTTTCTTCTAACAAAATCCATTTTGGAAGCATTCCCCGTGTTCTCGCTGTTTTCCGTACGAGGATTCTGCGTGGAGTGACTCCCTCTGTTCTCGCCGTTCCCTTGATTCCCCCAGGATTTCTCGGCGAACGGTGAGAATACGCCTTTCGGCGACGGATAGCACCAGCAGTTTCAGAATTACGTATTGCTTCGAACAAGTTCGTCACGTCGCAGTTCTTACAGTGCTTTTTCGCTCTCCAGGAACTAGTGTAAAGGTAAGGACGGTTTTAGGTCTCGGAACCGCCTGCAGTTACACGGCACGCAGGCTTTAGGCTTTCTTGACTGTGGCCTATGACTTAACAGTGTTCTAAAAAATTCAGTTCAATTCAGTTTTATTTCAACACCAGTTACGGACTAGCCGAATAGCAGGTGGTAACGTCAAACATACATTAAAACTAACAAAAACTATCAACCGAATTACATATAAAATACTGAGAACAAACAATATAAAAAGTAACTATTGGGGTAATAGACAACGCGGGGTGAAATAATAAGCTACTAATTTCTGTCACCTAAGGAAACATATCTCATGTGTCGGCAAAACACTGGTTGAAGGGTAGGGACTGGTTCAGAAGCTTGTCTTAGAGGCCTCTCCCTTTCTGTTGTAAAGCGGGGGGGGGGGATGTAGCGAAGGACTAGGTTCAGAAGAGTTCTCGCTTCTTGCTGCCGTACCGTAACGCTGCGTCCAATCCTGCAGTGGCAACCCGAAAGTACAATGCAATTTTTAACTTTTAAGATCAAATGCAGGGCTGACAGACTTCAGAGCGTAAAGCCTATGCCCCTGATTGCCTTATTCTACCTTGAAGGCCAAGAAGAAAAGCAAATCTACTTGTTTGCTTTTCGTCATCCTTGTGAATGTTCTCTATCTGTTCTAACTAGCTCCGTATTGGTAAGAACGTAGAGCTGCTGTCTGGGACTGGTCCACGGTTCATCCTCAGATGTCTACGAGGTTTCGCACTGGGAAGGAAATGGAAATGCTGAATAGGTTGGCGACTGGCGACTTAAGATGCTGTTTAGGTATTCCATAAAACAATAGTTTATTTTAGAGCCTGCCCTTCCGCTCAAGTTCGTTCCAAGCATAGGGTCGATTTGTTTTTTCCCCAATTGCGTTTTTGCAGATACCATGGTATCTGTTACCACGGTAACTGGATCTGTAATTACTCGTTTTTGTAGTTAAGTGGTATCTGCTACATGGTTGCTCTGCAAAAACGACTGTTGCCGAAAATGCACTTTTCGAAGTCATCCCAAAAGAAAAACTGATATCCAGTTACATAATCAAGGGCTAAACTTCTTTCTCACCAGTTTGACAGAATCTGATGAAAGTGAGATAACCTTTCAGATACCACGATTAGTTACCACGATAACTGCAAAAACGCCTTTTGACCATGGTATCTCAGATACCACGGTAACTGCAAAAACGCAACTATTGTCTGCTCCCGTTTGTTTTTATGTCTGACCAACTTCTTCTTTTATTCCAGCCTCGCATTCTCCAGAGCGTTTGCAGCATTTCTTCCGACCACTCCGCAGCGATTTTAAACCTCAAGGAGAGGAAAACGGTACTGTTAGCTTCGCGACACATATATCCGATATCTGCAATCAAGTGGAGACCTCTAGACGACTTCATGATGATCGAGTGCACCGATGGCTCGGTATATGCTTGGCAGATGGAGACAGGTAAGCACCCTCCCTTGTTGCACCCTATTCGTTTAGTATTTGTTTCTAAACTTTGCGATTTCGTCTCCGGTTAAAGTTTAACAAAAAGGGAGCTCATTTTTACATCTGATATTTGAGTAAACATTTTAACAAGTTTAACGGAGTTTGTATTTTTTTTGTTCGCCCAGGGCTCAGGTAATAACGGTCAGAGCTTATGCGATGCTTGCACGTAAGCCAATGATAGGTTTTTAGCCCTCGTGTTATTACTCTTTATACTCCTACCGGCGGTTTATGTCCGACTCGAGATCATAATATGGTAGCGTTCGAGCGGCGGCAATATTCAACCTTCGAAGGCGTATTTAGGATCGTAGTCTTTCGTTTCGGAAGGTCGACTCTTTTCTTTTGACACTTACTTTATTAATTCCTTTAGAACAACCACTTTCGGCAAGCACGTAAGGTAATCTAATAATACAGACATATGTCTCGCTACAGTCAACTCTCAGAATCATCTGGCAATCGTCTCTTTCAATTCAACACTCGGACTCGGAGTCCAACTTCATCCTATCTGCTTGGTTTGATGGTACCTTTGCAGTCGGTAAACATTTCAAGCATAGAGAGACAGGGGCAAGAGGTACCACAAATCCAAAAGACGAAACCGGTTATCTCTGGATAACGGACAAACAAAATAACGCATTTTATCGGGTTTTCAGCCATTAATTTCAATTCAGTTTCAGTTTATTTCTAAAACGTGCAGCGGACAAGCCGAATATTCGTTTGGTAGTCAATAAAAAAAATATATATACAATTTATAGTCAACACTTACGAATTAATTTAAAATAACAGTAATCGTCAAATACATTTAATAAAAAGGGTTAAACTCAGGTACACAATTACTTACTAGCACTGGAGTTAAAAACCTTGACAAAGGAAGGAACAAAGCTTTTCAGATATCGGTTTCGAGACACCTGAATAGGCTGTATGAGAGGTACAGCTTCTGCCACTGCTCTTGCGGGTCTTTCTCGATGTGGCTTGAAATCAGGGGGCAGTATGGATCGATGGGATGTACTGTTCAGCAACCCTGTACCAAAATCAAGCGACAGCTTTTGTCGACGACTAGCAAGGGAATCTAGGCCAAACTGTTCAAGGAGGGCACAATATGGGATTTTTGGCGCTTTTGAAATGATTAACAATGCACGAAATTGAACTCTCTCAATCACGTCTGACTGCTCCTGCGTCAGGCCATAATGCCAAACGGGGGAACAGTATTCTAAGCAGGCCCGTATAAAAGATGTATAAACTCGCAAAAGGTGATCTGAAGGTATTCCGTGCCGAGAAAGCAGCTTCAGAGAGCTAATACCTGCATTAGCTCTTCGAAGCATCATTTCCGTCTGTTTCTCCCACTTTAGATCAGCAGTAAGATACACCCCAAGGAGTTTAAGTTCAGTTACACGGCTGGAAGCAGGAAGGGGGGGATGAAACTGGGGGATACTTTTGAGGAAAGAAAAGGTCAGTACAACAGACTTCTGGACATTGACAGTCATCTTATCTGCGGCAGCATCGTCTGATATATCAGCCATGATTGTAGCTGCACTGCTTTGGATGTTTTTGTAGCACAGTTCTGCAAGGGATAAATCATCAACATATTTCCAGCGATCTGGCATGCTTATTGCCAGCTCGTTTATCATAATTAGAAAAAGTAGTGGTCCAAGTATTGTACCCTGAGGCACACCACAAAAGATAGGCAATTCATCAGAAAAAGTTGACTTGTACTTAGTACGCTGTGTTCTATTTGAAAGGAAATTAGCAACAATTCGTGCCAGAAAAGGGTGGACATTAAACTTGGAAAGAAGTTTCTTTAACAGTGTACTATGGCAAATTAGGTCAAAAGCCTTTTTAAGGTCAATAGCTATTAGGTTTACCCAACGTTCAGGCTCGTCCAGATGTTTTAGGATTTTATCCAGCATACTTACCAGATAATGGGCAGTTGACGTTTTAGGCATGTTTCCAAACTGTCTAGGATCAATAAGCTCTATTACCTGTTTCTTTAACCAAGCAGACAGAAAACCTTCATACACTTTGCTAAACACAGGCGTCATTGTAATCGGTCTAACTCCAGAAAAATCATTGGCAGAAAAATCATTTTCCAAATAGATGGGTAATCACCGGTTTTTGTTACTTGATTAAAAATATGGGCCAAGGGGAAACATAATTTATCAGGGAATGCTTTAATTAATTCCACAGGGATATCAACCGGTGTTACACTAGTTCTTTTCAAAACACTTAGCTTTCGTTTTACCTCCTCTGGCGAAATAATAGGAAAATCATTAAAATTAAGAGGAGGACTCGGTATTTCGTCTTTTGGCAGAGGAGGGATTGACTGGACAATAGTTACAAGGTGGGCATTCAGCTTATTTGCAGTTTCACATTCTTTTTCATCTAAATTAAAATCCACTCCTTTCTCTGTTAAGTGAACAAGTGACGTGTAACCAGAACTTTAAAGAGGCCACCTGCATAGCCTGTGCGAGTCAACTACCAGAATAATAATAATGGCAATGCAATGGTATAGACTAAGTAGAAGTAGATTTTTACTTCTTCAGTCTACCTTTAGTGTTGTTATACCCGAGTTTCTTCAGTTATAATTTGTATGGCACTTGCCCTTCGGCCAAGTGCCATATAGCGATCGCGATTTCTGTCCGTCCGTCGGTCTGTCGGTCTGTCCAGGTTTTGCTAGTTCGGGCACTTCCACATAAGCTAGGACGATAAAACTTAGCAGGCGTATCAGGGACCCCAAATGATTAAGTTGGAAATAGTCACTTCCCCGATCCGAGCACCGTGGGGGGAGTGGAGGGAGGGGGAATCCGGAATCTTGAGGTATTTTTAACTTTTGAACGGGTGATCGGATCTCGATGAAACTTGATATTTGGAACGACCTCATGCCTCAGACGACCCACTTAAAATCCGAACCGGATCCGGTGACTTTTGGGGGGAGCTGGAGGGGGCAACCGGAAATCTTGGGAAACGCTATGAGTGGAGGGATTGAGATGAAACTTGGTGGGGAGACACCTAGCAAACACTAGATACATCATTGACATAACCGAGCCGATTCGGGTACTGTGGGGGGAGTGGAGGGAGGGGGAATCCGGAATCTTGAGGTATTTATAACTTTTGAACGGGTGATAGGATCTCGATGGAACTTGATATTTGGAAAGACCTCATACCTCAGACGACCCACTTATAAACTGGACCGGATCCGGTGACTTTTGGGGGGAGCTGCAGGGGGCAACCGGAAATCTTGGGAAACGCTATGAGTGGAGGGATCGAGATGAAACTTGGTGGGAAGACACCTAGCAAACACTAGATACATCATTACATAACCGAGCCGATTTGGGCACTGTGGGGGGGAGTGGAGGGAGGGGGAATCCGGAATCTTGAGGTATTTATAACTTTTGAACGGGTGATCGGATCTCGATGGAACTTGATATTTGGAAAGACCTCATGCCTCAGACGACCCACTTAAAATCCGGACCGGATCCGGTGACTTTTGGGGGGAGCTGGAGGAGGCAACCGGAAATCTTGGGAAATGCTATGAGTGGAGGGGTCGAGATGAAACTTGGTGGGAAGACACCTAGCAAACACTAGATACATCATTGACATGACCGAGCCGATTCGGGCACTGTCGGGGGAGTGGAGGGAGGGGGAATCCGGAATCTTGAGGTATTTATAACTTTTGAACGGGTGACCGGATCTCGATGAAACTTGATATTTGGAACGACCTCATGCCTCAGACGACCCACTTAAAATCCGGACCAGATCCGGCGACTTTTGGGGGGAGCTGGAGGGGGCAACCGGAAATCTTGGGAAACGCTATGAGTGGAGGGATCGAGATGAAACTTGGTGTGCAGACACCTAGCAAACACTAGATACATAATTGACATAACCGAGCCAATTCGGGCACTGTGGGGGGAGTGGAGGGAGGGGGAATCCGGAATCTTGAGGTATTTATAACTTTTGAACGGGTGATCGGATCTCGACGGAACTTGATATTTGGAAAGGCCTCATGCCTCAGACGACCCATTTAAAATCCGGACCGGATCCGGTGACTTTTGGGGGAGCTGGAGGGGGCAACCGGAAATCTTGGGAAACGCTATGAGTGGAGGGATCGAGATGAAACTTGGTGGGGAGACACCTAGCAAACACTAGATACATCATTGACATGACCGAGCCGATTCGGGCACTGTCGGGGGAGTGGAGGGAGGGGGAATCCGGAATCTTGAGGTATTTATAACTTTGACCGGATTTCGATGAAACTTGATATTTGGAAAGACCTCATGCCTCAGACGACCCACTTAAAATCCGGACCGGATCCGGTGACTTTTGGGTGGAGCTGGAGGGGAGAACCGGAAATATTGGAAAACGCCATGAGTGGAGGGAACGAGATGAAACTTGGTGGGAAGACACCTAGCAAACACTAGATATATCAGGGACATAACCGAGCCGTGCTTACTCGTAACAAGTGCCATATGAGCTCGTAGCTCTTGTTATTTATTGTTTGTTATAGTTAATGTTATTAATACCGCATTTACAACTAAAAGAAATAACTTCAACAGTACTTGTATTTGATGGCGCTAAATAAAGAGTCGGCTGAGAATTTTCTAGCTATGTTTCGGTCTTGATTAAGTAAGTAAGTAAGTAATTTATTTATGACCCGCCATTTCGGAAAGGCGGAGTAAATAAAGAATGTAAACAAAACATATACAAACACAGGAAAAGGCACTTAATTTTTAATCTTAGGTCAGGAAACAGTGAACGACGTCGTGTGCTGGTTGGGCCCTGTCATCCATGATTTTTGAAAGCGATGAGGAAACATCTAAAAGGGTAGCACTTGCATCTTGAATTTTGAACTTCTCCGTCAATGTATGGTTATGACATAATTTCGATAAGTGGAGCAGGGGCTTTGCATATTTAAAAGGGTCTTCTTCAGGATCAAGCTAGAAAGTACAACCTGCGAGCTTCAGCACTATCTTCGAGAAACTTACTCATTACAGGACACCTGAATGAAGAGTACCAAGTATCATCCCTATCTGTATGACTTCCGTTAACATTGCCTGCAGAAAACACAATCCTAATACGAAATACTGTTTCCAAGCTATGATTCTTGCTCTATTTTGCATCTGTCCTTATTTCAGTACCGAACAATTTTAGAAATGAACAAATGTCTCCAGTCAGCCCTTCTTCTGGAATATTTTTTAACCAGTTAAGCCCAAACGTATATCTAGAAGAAATTCCGATACGATCCGGCCAGCGCTGTACAAGATTTGAATGAATTGCGCTTTTTGTCTTGGAGTCTGCATGTGCAAACCTCTAGAAACGAAAATCCCTGTTTTGAAAACGTCACGCTCGGGAAAAGAATGCTCTCCGTGGCTATGTCTGTAAATGCATTCTCCGTGGTGTGTTCAAGTATGGTTTCATTGTTCAGGCGTCCTTTAAGCATTAAAGGACCTGTACCTTGTGCAACCTACTTCCATAATCGCTCCCTATATTTCTAAACCCCGGAGACCCCAATTTCGTACGGTACATCTAACCCCTCTAAGAAAACGCTGATTTTCTCACTTGCCGTGTTTTGCTAGCTTCGATTTGTATCACGCTGTCGACGGTTGTCTGCGAGAAGTTTTTCCAAAACCGGTTATCTAAATTGTTTTCCTGTTTTCGCTACAAGTCAACGGGTCTCGTAAAAGGCTTAGACAGACAAAACCGTCGGTTATTTGCTGAGAGCACTGCCTAGTTTCAAAGTATTCAAAAATTTTAAAATACTTTAAGTTGAATAGTAAATAGTGACAGGGGTCCTTTAAGAATGTTTTAAATATGTGTTTCGGCATTGATTTCAAACGGGTAACGAGTGAAGGTGGAGTGATAATGTCTGAGAATGTCTTTATTCAATGTAATGAGAATATCTTGCCTGTAGGACACTTGGATCGGCTTGTTCACGGCATGGTAGCCGAAGAGATCATGAATGCCTGTGATGAAAACTCAGTTGTGGTAGACGTGGGAGAAAGTGGACTCGCTAACCCCGCTGTCCATTTCTTTAGGGGACTGAGACACAGGAATATGGCTGCCATCAAACACGCGGCACAGGTGGGCTATATTTCACCACTAACATAAATCATCCTCTTTGTCATAGTGAGGGAGCAAAGTTTCAGGTTCAGGTTATGGTTGTTTAATTCCAAAAAACACTTCGTAACGATATATTCCGATCACTGCGAGCCGGCAGGGATACGAGCTCGTTAGCTCGACCCCGATTTAAACACTGACTATATGTAGATAATATAAATGAGTCGTTCCTCTGTAAATACGCACACAAAAGAAAGAAAGACTCGTTCCATTCCGTATACTTACACACGCCATACCTAACTCTCCACACGATCAACAACAACAAAAAAAATAGTAACACCAAGTTGTGGCCTAACTGAATGAACGCTAAGTTCTTACTAAAACAAAATTAATAATTAAGGGTTGGGGATTTACCGGGATAACATAGACGGGAATGTATCGAATTTTAATATCAGTATTTTGCCAACAGATTAGTTTTTATTTTATTTTTCAAAGTGATCACTGATCGGTCCTGTTCAAAAAGGTCTTTATACTTGTTCCAAACTCCAATAACTCTGTTCCTTATCAAAAAGCGAGACCTTTCATAGTGATAATTAGAAAAAGTTGAAGAGTAACGAACATCTGCCATAAAACTGCCTTTCGTGAGATGTCGTCGATAAGGCGGATGGCGTTCCGGATTGGTCAAAGGTCGCGCTTTAAGACGTCTGTTGTGGGATGCGTTCTCACGCAGCTCTTTTTCTCGTGCTACAAGTGACTGAGCTCTTCGCTCAGCGGTTTATTCCCCAAAGTTAACCATCATAGCAGTAGCCATTTGTTGTCGGGTCGGGTGACCTTAGCGTCACAGTGAACTCGGAAAGAAGGGGGAACACAACTAATCCTTACCTGTGCCGAACTGACGATTACCTTTGAATTTGAGGAAAGCTATTGAGCGGAGAGTGAGTGCAACTATCTTCTATCTTTTGTTTTATATCTTCATCTTGTTTAACCGATCGGAAGTATTTCAGTCAGAATATAGTTATTTGTTTAATTCAATTATAGGCAAAGTTTACGAACGCCATAATACGGCAGAATCCCAACAATGTCCTAAAGTTATATCACGTTGTTCACAGCGTGTCAGACAAACCAACGAACTGTTGAGATGAGGCAAGACGCTTTGTATTGTGTTCGGGAGACCAGGCATGGCATGAAAAAGCGCAGAAACTGTGGTGATAAATAACCTAATTTCTCGTCTCCCTCTGTTTTAATTCTAGTGTGGGTACGGTGGGATTTCTCCCTCTCCCAATTAGCCGTCTTCATATTTTTCGGAAACGTGATGGAAAATGAAACGATTATTTTTGTTTGTATATACTGTAAATAACAAAGAACCTAGACCTGTCATCATTTCATGTTTGTACTTAGATTCTTCTCAGTCACGCTTTAAATGAAACCCCCTTGCCCCTTCGGACATATAATCAACTACAAATAAAACTTTTGCTTTTAACTAATTTTCCGGTTTTGGCCGGATTGCTAGCTAACTACCTGTCCGAGTAGAAAACGATTTTCATATAAGTGTTCACCATGTCTTTTTGGGATCCCAAAACGTAAGTGGAGGGATACCTATGACATCGCAAAAGTTGTCCGTCTGTCCGTCCGTCCGTCCGTCTGTCCGTCCGTCTGTAAGCACGATAACTCTCGAAGGGAATGAGATATTTTGATGAAACTTGGTGTAAGGGTTCGTTGGGTCGTCGGACCAGTCAAGTTCGTAGATGGGCTTTGTAGCTCTACATTTAGGGGTGGGGGAGGGGATTCAAATTAAGGGACACACAAAATATTTTGAAACAGCTAATGTGATAGTCGATTATGGGGTAAGAAGACATGCTGAACACGATGGTGAAAATCATTTTGTCATCGGACAAGTAGTTCGCCCGGAATCCGGCCAAAACCGGAAAGTTTGTTGAAAGTAAAAGTTTTATTTGAAGTTGATTAGATGTTCGATTTAGGTTTAGGAAGACATGCTGAAGACGATGGTGAAAATTATTTTCTCGACGGACAAGTATTTCGCCCGGAATCCGGCCCAAACCGGAAAGTTTGTTGAAAGTAAAAGTTTTATTTGAAATTGATTAGATGTCCGATTTAGGGGAAGGAAAACATGCTGAAGACGATGGTGAAAATTATTTTCTCGGTGGACAAGTATTTCGCCCGGAATCCGGCCCAAACCGGAAAGTTTGTTGAAAGTAAATGTTTTATTTGAAGTCGATTAAATGTTCGATTTAGAGGTAGGGAGACATGCTGAAGACGATGGTGAAAACTATTATCTCGACGGACAAGTATTTCGACCTGAATCCGGCCCAAACCGGAAAGTTTGTCGAAATTAAAAGTTTTATTTGGAGTTTATTAGATGTTCGATTTAGGGCAAGAAGATATGCTGAACACTTATGTGAAAACAAGTGTCTACCCGGACATGTAGTTCGTCCGGAATCCGGCCAAAACCGGAAAACTGTTGGAAGTCAAAGTTTTATTTCTAGTTGATTAGATAAGCGATTTAGGGGTAAGAAGAGATGTTGAGTCCCTGTATGACAATCGTATTTTACCCGGACATATAGTTCGACAGGAATCCGGCTGGAATCGGAAACTTTGTTATAAGCTAAATTTCTATTTGAAGTTGGTTAGATGTTCATTACTGGGGAAAGAAGATACCCTGATTTCGTCTTTGAGCTTTCTTTTTTCGCCGGACAAGTAGTTCTGGAGTTCGGCCGGAACCGGGAAATTGGCAGAAGTGGCAGGAAGTTTTCGTCAAAACAGATATGACTTACAGGGGTAAACACACATGCTGAATCCAAATCTGAACTTGGTTTTCTCAGGTGATTAGCTATTTGGCCTTAATCTGTTTCTGAATTTTAATTGTAAAAATGTTCAAGGAGTCTGGCGAAGACTGGATCTGGCTAAGACAAGACCCAGTTGTCTGGATCAGATATTGAATTTTTGGGATCCCATCGAAACCTTTGGTCTTGTTACCCTTTAGTCAAACACCTAATCAACTTCAAGTAAATCCTATACTTTTAACAAATTTTCCGGTTTTAGCCGGATTCCAGGCGAACTACTTGTCCGGCGAGAAAATGGTTTTCATAATCATGTTCACCATGTCTTCTTACCCCTTAATCGACTATCGCATTAGCTGTTTAAAAATATTTTGTTTGTCCCTTAATTTGAACCCCTCCCCCACCCCCAAATATAGGGCTACAGAGCCCATCTACGAACTCGAGCTTTCACTTGACCCAAAGAATCTTCATACCAAGTTTCATCAAAATATCTCGTTCCCTTCGAGAGTTATCGTGCTTACAGACGGACAACTTTTGAGATGTCGTAGGTGTTTCTCCACTTACGTTTTGGGATCCCAAAAACCTTGACACTAGGGTTGTTGTTCTAGCTGACACTAGGTTTGTTGTTCTTTTGGGATCCGAAAAACCGGACTAGCACGTAAATATTTTACCTATTGTTAAATGGGACAGCGCAGCACATCGATGTCTCTTGGCCTCCTTTCTTATTTTGTTTTGGTCTTACAGCGTGGTCTGCACGAGCTTCAGAAACTGCAAGGAGGTCAGCATGGAGAATCTAACGATGATTTCAAAATACGCGGCTCTGCTATGTCGGTACAAGGCCTCAAGATGGCTCCAAAAGATACTGAGTCACACGTGGTATTCTTTGATGTCGAAGCATTGATAGGTAAGCTGTTTCCGGTCGGTTATTTTACGTGTTTGATTGCCCTGTTATTGAAAGTACAAAAGAGGTACCGTTGAGATTAGTACTAGACCTGCCTTTTGGTCTTCTCGTGGTTATCTTGCTTGTCTGTAAGTCTAGACACTACTGCTTTTCGGAGCTTGTGTTGTGGCACATCCTGTGGCATCTACAGCGCCATGGCATGATGTCCCCTCATAGACGGAATAACTTACCGGTTTCAGGTTAACTTGCAGGAAGTGACAGTTCCTAACCATTAAAATAATAAACCTGGTTGTAAGTTTTGGGCTTTTTAACGGTTTTTGGGATCCCAAAACGTAAGTGGAGGGATACCCATGACATCGCAAAAGTTGTCCGTCTCGTCTGTAAGCACGATAACTCTCGAAGGGAATGAGATATTTTGATGAAACTTGGAGGGAGGATTCTTCGTGTCAAGGGTAAGGTCAAGTTCATATATGGGCTCTGTAGCCCTACATTTAGGGGTGGAGGTTCAAATTAATGGGCAAACCAAATATTTTTAAACAGGTAATGTGATAGTCGATTATGGGGTAAGGTAGACATGCTGAACACTTATGTGAAAAGCATTTGCTACCCGGACAACTAGTTCGCCCGGAATCCGGCCAAAACCGGAAAAAAAATTAAAGTAAAAGTTTTATTTGAAGTTGATTAGATGATAGATTTAGAGGTAAGAAGAGACGCTGAATCTGTATATGACAATCATTTTTTAACCGGACATATAATTCGTCCGGAATCTAGTTGTAACCGATTTTTTTTATATAATTTAAAGTTTTATTTGAATTGATTAGATGTTCTTTATAGGGATAAGGAGATGCGTTGAATTTGATTCTGAATTTTCTTTTTTTGCTGGAAAAGTAGTTCGCTCGGAATTTGGCAGAAGTAAAGCAGGAAGTGTGGGTCAATATCGTCAAAATAGATACGGCTTATTCTGAACTCGGTTAACTCCGATGATTAGCCGTTTGAAGACTCGATCTCACGAAGACAAGACCCAGTTGTCTGGATCAAATATTAGATTTTTGGGATCCCATCGAAACCTTAGGTCTTGATGCAAAAGGGACGCGGCTAGGCTCAATTATAAGGTGTATCTAAATTACACGGTTGAAGCAACGCTGTAGGAAATGCCGCACTAACACTAGATGCTCTGAAAGGTTTCCTCGTTTCGACTCATCCTCTAACTTGATAAATTAACAGCTATTTCTGCTTGTTTTCGTCTTCCCATGTCTCCTGCTTATCAGCGCAAGAACCCAGACAAGGCACGCTCCTACGATATTGAATCAGTGCGAAAGACAGCAGATTGTAATATGGAAAATAACTCAACTACTAAATCTTCAACTCTTTCTCCATTCTGCAGTTCCGCCAGTGATTAGTTGATAATGGTGTGTGAGCGGGTTGAAGATGCCCACTGCTGTAAATCCTTCGTCCTACACATATTTCCAGTATCTTCTTACATTTTCATTACCATTCTTGCTCGAAAGTAGTTGCTATTTAGGACGGAAATATGTGATGCCTGAAACCTTGTCTCGCCTTATCCACGGACAACCACAACAGAGGGTGGGCTTTATGAAACAGAAGCTGAAGATCGAACCAGGATTAGGAAGTCTAGGTTTGCATAGGTTAGGTTATTCAATTCAATTCAATTTCAATTTCTTTTATTTAACGGTTTTTGAAAACCATAAAAAACAAAACAAAACTAAAACACTCGAAACGAACAGTACACTAAACTAAATCAGTCAGGTCGAACGGGCTCCAGGTGGAACCTGGGTCACACGCAGAGACCGCTCCCATTCCAGCCACACAGGCAGAGACAACCTCAAAAGCGGGGCAGATGCAGCCCGCACAAGTGGATTAGACGACCTGAGAATCCTATTCTGCAGAGAAAGAATGTTTCTCCTCTTTAGTTCAGGAAAAGAAGGAAGTCCCGCCACCACAAACATACCAGAAGCACTGCAGTTTCTAGGCAGACGATGCAGCCACCTGAAAGCATTGTTATACAGAACCCGAAAAGACCTGTCAGTTTCCCCAGAGATGCTGGTCACAAGGGCCAGGCAGTAAATTGGAGTGCAGTAGGCCCTGAAAAGAAAAGATTTTATGTCCTCTTCACATGAAGAGAATTTTCTAATCAGTATATTTGCACGGACACACAGCGACCTCGAAACGGCTGTTACATGCTCCTCGTCAGTCAGTTTAGACGTCAGGTGGAACCCGAGGTATTTAAATGACGTCACAAACTCGAGAGTGACACCATTGAGTATGGCGTCCGGGATGCGTTTTAGTCGAGCTCCTTTCGGAAGAAACGCCATACACTTCGTCTTCGTGGTATCGTCTTCGTGGTTATTCTTTATTTACACAAAATAACATTAAACAACTTCTAACAAAAAAACATAGGAACTAAACAATACATCTTCAGGACTCTAATACGGACTTTAAAGATTTGTTTTCATTGCAGTTCAGTTATTGACCGAGGAGTATAACACGATGACTCCGAACTTCCTGGAGCAAAAAGGACTAACAAACAACACTGAACATCAGCGGATTGTTTCGTTGACCCAGTCAGCATCTCCGGATGCCACCAAGAAAATTGCCGGTAAGTCCTGTTCTAGTTACTCTAGCTCAACAGTATCGAGAAGTACTTCAACTACAACTTCAGTTAGTTAGCTATACTGTCGAAGTACTTTGGTTTTACTTAAATACAAATTTCCTGGCGTACTCAGTACTTATTACTTAAATAAAATAACTAGTTACTTGAATGCTTCAGCTACCAATACATTTGCAAATACTGTTCTTGGATCATTTCGATTTGCAAATTGAAATGCTTCGTTGGCAGCATTTATCGAACAGTTAAATCTTGAGAAAAAAACTGATGAACCTCGAGCACTGCACCCAATTACTGGATGGCGTGAGCTCCATTCAAACCTGCAAACACTATCCTCAACGGGCGATACTTAATACGTGCCGTACTTGAACTACCACTTAAGCACAAGTCACCTACTTACAACTCAAGTATAGCCTACTACGTAAGTACATGTGTTGTCAGGTGCCTAATAATTGAGGATACATTTGAAATAGTTGTCCTAACACTACCGCTCAGTACCTTTGATACCATTGCCGTCTGTCTCATGGTTTGGCTAAATGTTTTCTCGTGGAGCTTGCGTAGCTAAACGTCCCCTCGTTGGGTTGCGCCAACCCCTGAAGACAAATATCACCCGCTTTGCCAAAGACCTTAGGCGTATTCTCGCCGTTCCCCGAGGACTCCACTTGAGGAGTCCCCGCGTTTTTGTTTGTCCCGGGGACACTCCCCGTATTCTCGCGAGTCCTTACGGACGGGGAATGCTCCTATTATCATCACCATCATCAAAAAGGATTCCCTTTCAGATTCGGAGGGGAATCAGTTTTTGCTGGTGTTGGTGTAATGTAAAATTAATGAAAAAGAATCAGAAAAGCAAAACCAAAAATGAAGTGGATACAGACTAATTTCGTCAACTGCATATTTCTTTTTCGAACAAAATCCATTTTAGAAGCATTCCCCGTGTTCTTGTTGTTTCCCTAGGCCGAGTCCGCGTGGAGTGACTCCCTCTATTCTCGCCGTTCCCTTCGATTCCATGATGAGTCTTCGGGGAACGGCGAGAATACGCCTCTTATCTTTTTTTTGCTCGCCAAGTCTCACCCGTACTGCGCTGTAGTTGTTAACAGTGCGTGTTTGTGTATTCTGTGTTAGTGACAAATGTCGATGATATATATCGGTATTAAAAAATACAAAGGCCATATACAGGATAAACAAACAACTCATATAGAAAACCGAGACTAGATAACAAACTAAGAAACAGCACTTCTCAGCAATGATATTAAGAGCATGCTCGACCCTGCTAACAATAGTAACTATTAGTTACTAATTTTCGTTCCAACCTCGTGAAAAGTTACTATGCTGACCAGCCTTCTCAAAATATTAACTTATAGTTACTATTTGCTTACCATGCTCGGGAGCGTAGGATGCGTGGTAACTACGCATCTCTGTAACGTGATTGGTCGGATTCGCTCATTGCATGATATTCTGCTGGAAAACAGAAAAATCGTTGCAGCCTTGACGGCAAAAAGCCAGAATTCGTGACATTTTGTGTAGTATCTATGGTAAGTAGGGTGAAACACGCTCTAAGCCGACAAGTGCAGAAGCTTTGGCTTGTAGAGCCTCACTTGAATCACTTGAGCCTCACTTGAATCAGAAGTTTGTTTTGTCCATTTGATTGTGCGCGGATGCTGGTAGTGTTTCAGCGTTGTTTTCTGGGGCTTCGCTTGGACAGACAGATGATTGCCCGCTGCGGCGTAGCTCGCAAGATATACAAACAAAAGTAAGACTTATGCCTTGGGGGTGGTCACGATGTGTATCACTAGGGGGGAGGCAGGTGGGGCAATTTTGATCCACATTATCTCATCTACTTCACCTCTTTAAACATGCTGCAGACTTTTTCGGCAAAGTCAAGGACAAGGCGAGCGATATGGAAAAAGCTCTTAAGGAGAAAGATAAGCATGGTGAGTAATTATGTCAGATGTGCGGAAGTTAATGCCGGTTTTCTTTTGTTCTTTTAGTTTGTTTTGTTTTTGCTTTATTCTCATTTATGCTTATTGCGCCCCTGTGCTTCTGTTTTTAGTCGGCATGGCTCGTCTGTTTCATAAAACGATAATTCTGGAAGTAGTTGACATAGTTTGTCCAGACTTGGATAGAGAATCCTTTTTATCGAAATACGGTTCATGTTCTGAAATTGGTTCCATGGTCCTATATTTAGGGGTCGGGGAGGGGGTCTCAAATAATGGATCTGATTCAGGGATCTATAACATCCATGCTTGGTCTGGCGAGGACCGAAAACCTGCAAGGTTCAGTGGTCTGATAAAAGAGTCCAGTAAGGTTCCCATTGGGATATTGTAATCTTTGGTCTTGTTGGCAACTATGAGAATGACGAGAAGACAGTGCATGAAAAAGGTTACGGGACGGGGCGTACTTATCTGAAAAGTAAAGGCGAAGTCGCATTCCGATTTTTCTCGCGACACGGAAACCAATGCTGCTTCCCGAAAAAAAGTGTTTCCAAAATGGTCAGCGGAAAGGTGAATAGAAAATATATATTAGAAACACGAAAGATTAGAAGTGACTTTCTTTCTAGCAGACTAATCTGCAGAGTTGTATAGCTACTGCCATGACCCTTTAAAGTTTAACTGAAAAGCCAGATTACTTTTGTTTTATTTATTTGAACACACTGAATTATTTGGATTCTGTAAAAGGATTTTTTATTTTCCACTACCTGCTCTAGTTATGACGTTGAGAATATCTGCTGCCATCCCCACAGCGTAAATTCTACTATTATGCGGGGAATTTTAATCTCAACACAAACGCGGCTTTTCAGTGGGCAGCGGTGAGATTGGTGAAGATTGCTCGGTGCCTGCAGAAAAAAATAAATCATGAGGCATACAACAAAAATTACAAGCGCATAGACGTATCAAAGAAATAGAAAACCGTGATTTTCGTTTTTTTTTATTGATCAGCTAATTATCCCTCTAGGATAATATGCGAGGGATAAATATAAATTCGGATATTTCGGTTGCACTTCCGGCAAACCGTCCTCAGCGAAATACAAAACAACTAAATCATAAAATCCAACATAATACCAACAGAAAAGTGATGCGGAACCAACAAAACATACAATGATATTTAACTAAAAACCAGAAGGACGATGCTGATTGAAACGACAAACAAATTCAAGTAAAATAACGAATATTAAAATGTGTGTGTTAAAAGTGTATATGTGCAAATCTGTGATTATTTTACAATTCTGAATTCTGTGTCTATTTACAATTTACCAATTCCCTGGGAAAGCGCAGAAGTTTTCACCCAGCCATTATATAATCCTTCGCTTTACCCATCACTGGACAAATAATTTCATAGAACTCAAATATTTCATAGACGTATCACAAATCACGCGAAAATTCCACTATTTCAAAATCAATTATTCGTGAATAGCGGATCAACTAAGTAACGCATTTTCATCGGGTCTTCGAGCCTCTTTAAGTGAATAAGTGATGGGTAACTAGATTGTCTTATCCCAGCCCTTTTCGGTTAAACTTTAAGCAGCATCTGTTTCTTGCTAGGGTCTTAGCTTTCAGTGGGTTTTTGCGGTCGGAATAGACGGAAAGCTGGAACTGATTATCGAATTGATTTCCTGTGGCTTTTGCAGTGTGATGCGTTCGCTAGAATGTGATTTCGAAAACTCGGAAGCTACAATAATAATGATGATAATTTATTTGGAACTCGCAGTTCCAAAAAATGGTAAGGCAAACGGAGAAAAATATTTCAAAGCAGGGGGGGGGGGGTAATAGACTGATCCCGACAGCTTCGTGTGCATTATCAGTTTCTCAGAAACATTTGTAACACCAAACTTCCGAACCATGATTCTATTCCGGTGCCAAGGGGGGGGGGGGGGGGTTGAAGAAGACATGTACAATACGGAAAGTAACTTTTACGGAGAGAGACGATGTCTTTCTTTTAGGAAGAGGACATAGTCCTGACACATAGAAAATAGAATAGCCCTAGTAATTTGAGTAAAAGATTGGGGGGGGGGGACTGGCAACTATTTGCGGGAGAAAGAATCCGAAGGGTTGAAATCGCCGTGCATTTGAAATTGGCAATGCTCAAATGTTTCGTGCCAGATATGTGTTTATTCATGCATATCTTTATACTCCTGTTTCTCTTGATAGTAATACTAATACAATGCAAAAAATCGAGCATTGAGCACTGCAAAGCTCGTCTAAAATACTGTTTGTTGTAGATTCTTTCGGTATTCTTGAAAACATAAGTAGAATTGCTCATTACGGCTTCAGATGGAGGGGCGTTCCAGAAGCCCATCACCCTGGTTTGGGGAAGAACATCTGCCAATGCCTTTAGAGAATTCTGTCAATGCTTTCAGGAGTCGAAATCTTGCTTATTTCATACCAAAAACTCTTAAAGGACCCCTCTTTCCTACTCTGCTTTTTATAATATAACTAGCTCCCTAATGGAATTATAAGCTTCTAAACCTTTCTCGGTTGTTTCGTTTTGTTATGTGCCAACACAAATTTAGCGCTTTTTTGGCCGTGCCGAGTTTAGCCCGTCACATAACGCAAAGTTTTACGGTATCTTCGGCGTCTACCGACAACTCCTTCACACAAAAGGATATGGGAATCTTCTGTTTGTGGCTCCTTTTATTTATAGTTTTCCCACTTTTCAACCACGGTGCGTTCAGTTTTCAAATGTTTTGCGCCCAGTCGCCGCGTCGAAGAGCAGGAAGGCTGGATAGAGTCGATAAGTGCTCATAGGAAAATCGCTAGTTTCAGGTGAAAAGTAACGGTATTTACGAAAAAGTTTTTTCTGATCCGTTTCATAGCGACTAGATCGTTTCTAGTAAGAGGAGTGCTTTAAGACCACAATGATGTTTTGCATCCTCTTTCCCAGATGTAGGCAGACATTCTGGCAGCTTGGGTACATTTGAAGCTTCGACATCACGTTTACGATGACGTTTACCGATTGATACTTTTTAGGGATCCTCGCCAAAGTGAAGGAAGGTGCGGAGAATATGCAGGTGCGGATTCAAGCGAAGGCGGATACAGTCGGATTTAAAGTCGGAGTTCCCTCTCCAACCCAGCCGCGCAAAAGTAAGTCGCCTTTTTCCTGTTAGAAAACGCCACCCCTTTCTTTTTTTACTGTGCATTGTCCCTTAATAGCCCCGCTCCTGCTCCAGTTTCCAGCTACCTTCATTGAACAGTATTGACATTGTAATAGTTCGACTCTTCGAGACATCTCTTATTTGAGCTTTTCATATGCCCCTATACGTCTGTATTATTGGCAAGGATTGAGCTGAGAATCGTTTGCTACGTTCGCATCCCCTATTTACTGCCAAACCTTGTGAGCACAGAAAAAATACTCGAATCGTTAGACCGATGTCAAGGGATATCGTACCAATGGCTTCCCATGTCCCAACCCCGGTTTTGGTTCGAATAGTTCGTTTCATATTGGATTGGCCCAAGTTTGTTATGCAAGCCTTGTATGCAAAATTTCTAAGAGTGGTAAGTGACGTTGTATGTAAGTATGCTGTTACGTTGCGTTGCATTTGCTTTCATATAGCCAGTTTGCACATTAGGATATATCTTTCATGGTGGCAAAGGCATGTTGGATGAGACAGTTAAGTTCTGGAATTCAGGATTAAGTAACCCCTAGAAAGGTCTGACAAACTGCTTTGTTAGTCGAGTGTGCATAATTGGTAGAAAAGTGAGATAAGAGCCTAGTAAAGTGAGTAAGACCTATACACAATGGGATTTGGTTCGATGTTTCTATTAAAAAAGATGTCGCTCAGAAAAAATAAATTAGTCTAATAAATACGCAATGGCATAATGAAGTCTGTCTAGCTGGACTCCTTGATCCTCTCCTTGGCTTCTTTGAATGCCTTAAGATGCGCTTCTCTAGCTGCTACAACTTCTTCCGTATCCTGGACGACTGCTGGAAGATCGGCGAAGGTGCTTCCCTCTGGAAGGGCATTAGAGATGACTCTGAATCCACCGTGTCCAGCGGTATAACTGACGCGGATTTCCTTGCCGTCCGGGTTGATGTAAGCGTAGCTGCCGACTACGTCGCCGTTGATGTCTCTGACGGCTGCGTGGCTCTGACCTTCGTGAGCGTGTCCATAGCTTGCCTGTCCGAGCTCATCCTGTGCATGGTATCTCGATGATGTCACGGATGGGATGGGTAGAGGGTGCACGGATGGAACAACCAAGGGTTGAGCTACGGTGGTATATGGATGGGCGTTTGCATAGCTGTATGGGTGAGCATACCCATAGCTGTATGGAAGAGCGTTGTAGGCATAAGGATGTGCGTTGTAAGCATAAGGAAGTGTGTTGTAGGCATAAGGAAGTGCGTTGTAGGCAAATGGCTGGTGTGGGAGAATGGCCGACGAGACGGACCTTTTGCTGCGGGAATTAGCTGCTGCGACTGCGGCCTTCGCTGCGTCAATGGCTTCAAAATGTTGGCGTTTGGCTTCGATAACTTCGGGGGTCTCTTGGACTTGAGCTGGAGCCTGGGAGGGGTCGGCAACAGGGGCAACGGGCAGGTTGTTGGACGTCACTCTGAACCCGTTTGCGTCTGAGACGTAGCTGACTCGGACTTCTTTGTTGTTAGCGTCTATGTAGGAGTAGCTTCCAACAACGTTGCCAAAGGCATCACGGTATTCGGCTTTGGAGGATCCAGGGTGAGCGTAACCATAACTGGTCTGTCCAAGTTCATCTTGTGCGTGGTATTGGCTTGCGGTGGTAAAGGGTACCGTAAAGGCTGCTTGCTGTGGTGCCACTGCGTATGGGTGGTGTAAGTAGGAGTACGGGTGTAGAGCATTGTAAGCGAGTGGGTGAATCTGGTGGCTGAGTAGAACTGGGGATGAGTTGGCGACCGCTAATGCGGACGCAAGCGAAAGTACCTGCAATGATAAGTGTTAGAAGTCTGTTCATAAGCTAGGACTGTCCCTAGATCACCCTTCTTCCGAGTGAAGCACACTGTAAAAATAACTGCGTTGCTTCGCCTGTGTAGATGTTAGCGATCAACCATTTGCATTTTGACATTCTTTGCAGTCGTGGTAATGGAGCAAATTGCTGGTCTAAAGTCAGTTCGGTAGTTCACGAATATTCACAAGTGTTTCTTCACTCAGGCCTATGGTCTCTCGAGAGGACTTTTAGCGCACAAATGACTGCTCGTTATGTGTCCAACCAAGTCGAAGTAGAAAAAGTAGTAATGTGTATGTTACCTTGCCAATCATCACCCTTTGCTTAAAACTCAGGAAAGTTCACTGTATACTAAGAGATAGTTACTCGCTTACTGTTCTGTTCTATTGAGGGTTCTTATATACATATCATTCACGCGTTCTCTTCCGTATTTCCATCTGTAGCAGTTCGGGCGTCGGCTGATTGGTCGATCATCTCCGGCTTCGAAGCAAGTGCGATGACTTTTCCGGGTGTGGTCACTTTGAAAGAGGATGCGAAAAAAACACTCGAGATTGACAGCCCTAAACTGTAATCAGTATCAATTGTTTGTGTCGTATTTTACGCTAAATAACTGTTCAGTTGCGGTAATTGCTAAATTGCGGAGACATTGTCTTGGGATTTGTTGCTTGGTGTTTAGGATCCGAGTCAGAATCGCGAGTTAAGAAAGAAGAAGTTTCTGAAAAGAGTTTTAGGAAACGGTACTTATTCTCTCTGGCGGTGAGGCGATATACTAGTAGAATGGTGCCAGTCTCTCCTCTCCTTTTAGTTTCCCTTCTTTCCCATGTTCCGTTATACGTTAGTGCTTATGCTTTTGTTTTGGTTATTCCTCACGTTTAGTTTGCATTTCTCTTTGTGTCTCGTATCCCCTTGTTTCGTAATCGATGGTATTTATTCCATTAATTTGGTATTGAGCCTTTCTTCTTAAAAATACTACGGGTTTCCTGCAGAAGTGATATAAAATCATCAAAATATGTCATTGAAAGATAGACACTGCCAAATATTTGTATTTAACTGTCACTCTTGAACCAACAAATTTACTCCTTGTATGGTCCATATTGGATCATACAACAAAAGCCACGAATGATTCGACGGCTTAAACTAAGGGACTATCTACTCGCCTAAAGAGCAATTATTTGAGTATGTTCGAGAGTTGGAACTGGAACTCCACACTTCTAGTGGAGGCATCGCCAGGGTCGATCCTAATTTCCACTGAACTCCCTCTTATGTCTGTTATGTTGATTTTCGCTACTCAAATTCCATGCTTTGCACAAGCTCAGCTCCGACGTCCGAAGACGGTCTGACTCTTTATGGAATGGAGCCTGGGTCTTTATGGAATGGAGCCTTGGGGTAGCAAAGGTGGAGTGGGGCCTTCGTGCATTGCATTGTCCGTTATGCAAAGCTGCTACAAGAACTTTCTCTGAAACGTTGTTTCTAAGAGGTTCTCCCATATTATTCCCATAAGTGGCGCTCCAACGGCTGATATATGAAGATGAAGAAGGCTTACGGTAGCGCCATTATAAAGATCTTTATAACTGTGTGTTTTCTGCCATCTTAGCCACGGTTGACACAGGTGCGTCCATGGCTTTACGTTCTGCTGCACCCGCCAAAGTCAAAATTTTTAAGCGCAAGGTAATGGCGTCTAGACGCACCGCGTTGGTGTAAGCGTTTTAGCACAGAAATGCAGTCAGGAGAGAATTGAGAAGACTTGAATCAAGCTGAATACTTTTTTTGAACAAATCGTTTAACCGAGGGTGGAGCCTACCCTGTGTCTGTCCCGAACACAGAGTAATTGTTGGCGCTGGTTCTTCTCATAGAAGTCGTGCGTTCTAACATGCAAGGATTACGGAAATAGGTGTAAAAAGGGTCCCACAGCAACTTGGACCCAACGCCAAACCAAGTTTAAAGAAGAGACGTAACTTCTAAATGAACTCGAAATTTGGAAATCAGTTAGAATATCCGTCCCACGAGAAGCGTTAAGAGCCTAAATAGTGAGATGAAATAAATTTTCAAAGCCTATAACCGATGAGAATTTAGTCGAAACAGGAGCAGTACAAACAAGCAAATTTTCCTTTTTGGGATCCCAAAACGTAAGTGGAGGGATACCTATGATTTCGTAAGAGTTGCACGATATCTGTTTGCACGATAACTCTGAAAGGGGTTAAGATATTTTGCTCAAATTTGGCATGAGGACTCTTTGAGTCAAAGTACAGGTCAGGTTTGAAGGTGGTCTCCGTAGCCCTATATTTAGGGGTTGAGGGTTCTCAAATTCAGGGAATTCAAAACGGGAAATGCATAAAGTAAAAGTTTTATTTGAACCTGATTAGAGTTCGACTCAGGGGTAAGAAGTTGCTTGAGTCATCAAATGCCACATTCCCTTGGGCTTCATTGCCTTTGTGAAAGGTCGTGATCAAATAAGCTTCTTATCACAAATCTGACCGGAGATTGAAATTCATTTTCATTTATATAGCAGATGTTTTTCCGGGTGTGTTTCGTCTCTTCTTCCATGCATAACGTTTTAATAAGTAACTTTTTAAAGAAACACCAGCTAACACCCTAAGTGTTGAGACCCTAGATATACACCCTAAGAAATAGCTAATGCCCTGATTACCGCACATCGTTGTGTTATCTGTTATGAAACTTCGACAGTGAATTGTCCATCTCGTACGAGAAATTGAGCCAGGAATTCTGGGCGAGGATGACATTAATTGCAGCTCCAGTGTCCCAAGCTTTAGCTGTTCTTCATAAGGTCAGAAACACAGTCTACAAAGCATCCTGTTTAAACTTGGATTTTCTGGTAGCTAATGTCATCCTAATAGAAGTGAAAACCTTTTTGCTGCAGTTATATTGCTATTATTATTAATGCTGCATTCACATTGAAGTGTAAGCCTTTGACACTGACCCACACAATTATTGTGCTGCCTTTGCGAAGACTCAACACAAGAATTACGTAGTCTTTAGGAAACGTACGCAATGCAAGAATAAAAGCAAATGAAATAGCCGATTCTCAGATAAGGATACATGCTGAGTCCGTTTTTGGACTTAGCTTTCTTACCAGGCAAGCATTCCGCCTGGAATCCGGCCGAGCCCAAAAATTTGGTAGAAGGAAGAGTTTGTTCTGAAGTTGTCGAATAGGGATGAAACTACATGTTGAATCCTCACGAGAACTTTTCATCGTCCGGAATATGGCCAAAACCGGAAATTTGGTAAAAGTAAGATTTATGTCTGAAGTTGATTAGAGGTTCGATATGGGGTTAAAAAAAACATGGCGATTCCGTTGCTAACTTCCATCCCTGGATTCGGTCAGAACCGGAAATTTTGTAATTTTTTTAAGATCGGTTAGAGCTGCTATTAGTCGTTTCACCGTCATCCGCCATTATACACCACTAATTGTTTTGACATTTTCAAGTGGTTAGTCAGGGATAAATAACATGCTTACGGGGTCTGCGAAAGAAAGAAATCTGCTCGACCCACATATGTGGATAACGAAGTCCAATAAATATTCTCCTTTGGGATCTCATCGAAAAATTTGGTCTTGTTTTGTCAGAATTGCTCGGCGCTGACGACAAGACCAATGGCGGAATGAAGCCTAGCATGTATTTCTTTCAACATGAAAAGTTTATTCGGTTACAGCGGTGCAAAACGTTTTCAAGTTCAAGTTTGCCGTTTTGAAGATATCGGCTTAAACGTGTGTATCGGTCGTTACTATTAGAGCGGACGCTCTGATTATATTGTGCACCGGCAGAGTATGCACTTAGAACTAAGCTTGGGACTGCGTAGGTTATCAAAGGTAAAGGTGCAGCGTTCAGGGCATGTAAGAAGGCTTGAAAAACGAAAGTTAAAGCTTGAGAAATTGGTATTATGTGAGTAAATAGGAGTGATTTTGATTGCGGAAACTTAAGAAAACTTAGGGCGTCCGTCCAGGCAGAAGCAGGATTGGAACTTAACCAAACAAATAGCCTATACCCTAACACGCAGCATTGTCTAATCATTCATCGAAGTTCGTGCGGCGAGGCTTTAGGTAACGAAATTGTTTAATTGTAGAAAAAACGCGTGGCAAACGATATCAGTTCTTCTTGGCAAGTCTTCCAATAAATTAAAAATAAATAGTTGGCAGCTGACATTTCATCCTTAGTCGACTCTATAAGAAACAGCATGGCCTGGGTTGAGCACCGTCTTGGTCAGGGTAGCTTCCCTCACAGCTTGAGAAGGGACAACTGGCGCGGCAGCATAAGCTACTGGAGCGGTATATGCAACTGGTGCTGCATAAGCAGCTGGTGTGGCATAAGCAAAGGGTGCGGCGTATGCGGATGGAGCAGCATAAGCGAAAGGTGTAGCGTATCTGTAGCTGTGCGGGAAGGCAGCGTATGGGAATGCTGGAGCATGAGTATAGACGACAGAGCGCTTACGACGGCTGGAGGTTTCTTGGCTGTCTCCGGATTCGAGGGCAAGGGCACGCGCCTTGGCAACTGCGGCAAAGTGCTCTTCCTTGGCGGCTTTGACTTCGGCGGTATCCTCAACTGGTTTTGGAGCGACTGGAAGCTCATAAGCTGGGGCAGAGGGAGCAACTGGAAGATCGTTTGAGGCTACGCGGAATCCGTTGGCATCGGCGATGTAGTTGACCTGAACCTGTTTGCCATCTGGGTTGATGTATGCATAACTGCCGACGACATTGCCGAATGCGTCCCTCTGTGCAGCGTGAGACTGTCCTGGGTGAGCATATCCGAAGCTAGCCTGGCCGAATTCGTCCTGAGCATGGTACTGGCTGGCTGTATAGGCTGGAGCATAGACAGCTGGGATGTATGGGGCTGCTACTGGTGCTGCGAAAGCTTGGACATGAGTAGTCTTTACTGTTGTAGCTGGGGCGGCAGCGGCGAATTGGGGATATGCATATGGGTATGCTCCATATCCATACGAGTAAGGGTATGCAGCGTAGGGGTAAGCCGCAGTGTAGCCATAGCTGAAGGGCTTCGCCGAGGCGACCGCCGCGACGGATAGAAGAGCTGCCTGCAAGGGAAGGACTTTCGGTTAATAACATGTCACGGAATGTAAGTAAACTGCTTCCTCAAAATTGAACTGAATCGTTGGATATTTTCGTACTGCTCTCCGCATCTGCCGTACGTGGTGTATACCAGAAATATGTGTTCTCTTCAGATAAGTACTCACCAGTAACTTCATGACGCTTTGCTTAAGTGAGAGCTAAGAACTCCTAGAGGAAGATGCGAAAGAACTGATGTCCATTGAACCGGTGTAAGCTCTTATATATGCTGGCGATCCGAGTGGTTTTAGATTATGTATATTAGGGCGTGGTTCTTTCGGTATTTTGGTACCGCTCATAGAAAACATGTTCACACGGTTTTGACGTCATAGTTCAGTTAGAGAACGGTAAACAGTACTGCTGTCCTTAATTTTTGGGTATTGGGTATTTTGGTTTCGTCATGGCTGAGAGGGTTTGATCATAGAGATCACTGACGTGAAACTTCCTGATATCGGATCTGTGATATGATAACACTTTTTGTCGTCATGTTTCCGGACAGGGAACAACAGCGGGTTTTTATGGCACTTGCCCTTCGGACAAGTGCCATATAGCGATCGCAGTTCCTGTCCGTCCGTCGGTCGGTCTGTCCAGGTTTTGCTAGTTCGGGCACTTCGACATAAGCTAGGACGATGAAACTTGGCAGTCATATGAGGGACCCCAAATGATTAAGTTGGAACTAGTCACTTTCCCGATCCGAGCATCTGGGGGGGAGTGGAGGTAAAGGGAATCCGGAAAATTAGGTATTTTTTACTTACCTTCGGATGATCAGATCTTAATGAAACTTGATATATAGAACACCTTCGTGTCTCAGACGTCCATTTTAAATCCGGACCAGATCCGGTGACATTGGGGGGAGTTGGAGGGGGGAACTGGAAATCTTGGGAAACGCTTGGCGTGGAGAGATTGGGATGAAACTTGGTGGAAAGAACAAACACAATTCCTAAATACCTGATTAACATAACTGGACCGGATCCGCTCACTGTGGGGAGTGGGGGGGGGGGCCATTTCTAGTGATCCTGCGAATTTGGTACTTCTCGATGTGCTAGGACGATGAAACTTGGCAGGCGCACAGATTGACTTAAGAATAGTCTTTTCCCCGATCCGACCATCTGGGGGGCTTGGAGGGAGGCGGAATCCGGGAAAGTTATATATTTCTAACTTACGAACGGGTGATCGGACCTTAATGAAACTTGATATATAGAAAGACATTTTGTCTCAGACGCCCCATTTTAAATCTGGACCGGATACGGTGTCATTGGCGTGAGTTGGAGGGGAGAACCGGAAATTTTGGGAAAGGCTTAGGTTGGAGGGTTCGGGATGAAACTTGGTGGGAAGAACAAGCACAACTCCTAGATACGTGGGTGACATAAACGGACCGGGTGTGGTCTCTGTGGGGGATTTGGGGTGGGGGGGGGGGGGGGGCGGGTCCGAATTTCTAGTGAGTGCTTTCTTCTTCTTCTAGTTCTTTCTCTAGTTTGGTACTTCCTGATGTGCTAGGATGGTGAAACTTGGCAGGCTTGTCAGGGACCCGAACAGATTGACTTGATAATCCTACTATCATGGGGGGAGTGGAGGGATGGGGAATCCGGAATCTAGTGGCGAGCTCAGCTATGGAACGGGTCATGGGTTTTAATGAAAGTTGATATTTAGAACACGTCGTGCCTCAGACTTCCCATTTTAATCCGGACCGGATCCGGTGACTTGGGGGCAGTTGGAGGGGGCAATCGGAAATCTTTGGAAACGCTTAAATTAGATTGGAAGGATCGGGATGCGAAAATCAATGGGCCGTACGAAGACTTGCCCTACATATCCTATTTCTAGGTTTAACTTGTACCTTTTAACGACTCGTAACAAGTGCCATATGAGCTCGTAGGTCTTGTTTCTATAAAGTACAGTAAAGTATTTCTTAAGTATACCAGTCCATTATTTGGAGAACATTTGATTGCCCCTCACCCAGTGTGCAATATCAACATTTCTTCTTAAATTGTTTTCCGGTTTCACGAGCATGCCTTATATGCTCACCATACAGATCATCCTTTCCTTCATTTTTTTTTTCGCCCTGACGGTGGCATGCTGGGGTGTGGGGTCTTCCCCTTCTACGACCCTACTAAAGTGGTCTGGCTGCGGCTGGTGTCCGGTCAATGCGTCTCCGGTCAATTCGTCACAGGACAATTCGTCACAGGACAATTTGTCACAAGGACACTTCGCCACAAGGACAATTCGTCACAAGGACAGTTCGTCATACGGACAGTTCGTCATTAGGACAATTTGTCATACGGACATTTCGTCACAGAGAGCCTGATTTCAAGTTTGGATTTCGTTTTTAAGCTATATATATTAAAATACGCAGTTACATTAAATAGTACGGCTATAAATAGATAGATAGATACTTTAATTTTAGCCGTTGGGCCATACACAAAATCATACATTTTTAAAAACTTCAAGAGAGCGATTATATAAACTCACATGTAAAACGCTTTAAACTCCCACCACCAATAACTATTTACATCTCTTTAACGCTTCTTTGACAAAACCTGTAACTGCCATTATCGCTGACCGTGAAGATGACTTTAGGATACCAGGAAAGAGCAACCCATCTTCACCAAAAAATTTTACTCTCAAATCCGAGAGCCCCTTGCATCTTGACAGGAAGTGGGACATATTCTCCTCTTCCAAACCACATAACGAGCAAGTATAACATGACTTCGGGTTTCGGGAATTTCTTTCATATAATTTAACCCTACTCTTAAGAGGGAGACTGTTCGCTCGGATCTGGAACCACAAACGCAGGTTTTCAGCCGGTATACGTAACTTAAAATAAAATTCAAAACCAACCGACTCTTTAATATTCCTATAATCTTTCAGAGTCTCTGAATTAACAATCTGTTCATACCAAAGTTGAATTTCCTGATCCTCCTGAGCTCGCGCAAAATTGCGACAAAGTTTATCTTGATCAGTTGTAGGACCGAGACCCTCATTCCAAGCATAAGACAGCCCTGCTTTATCCAGTAGGGCTTTCACTTGAAATGGCCAGGATCTCTTAATATAATCAATAAAACATGTATTTATGAGCAATTTCCAGCATCTGTTCGAGTACGTCAATTTGACTAGACGAATATCTCCCTACTATGGTTTTCAGTCGCAGGTTAGTCTTTGTACTTCCACTTCTTGGGTGGGTTCGGGCACCCAGCAACAAATCCTTCAATACTCATTTTTATTTTGACCTGCTCCGGCAGCAGAAACGAAATGAATATACAAATGTTTGGATGAGCTGCTCCAATATCTTTGTTGAATGCTGAATGCCATCCTTCAAATTGTTGTTAGTCGTAGGAAGTTCTTCTGCGACGCGCTCAAAGACGTTCCAAACAGGGATAGGAAAGAGAGCATTTCTGCTTGCCCTGATGGCCTGTGATGTTCTTCCTATGTAAGTGTCTTCAAAGTAATCGAGGATTGGATATACTTCAGATGGACAGATTTGAACATAGCGGTCGAACGCTGATGGGATATCTACCATTGGGAGAAAAGCCAAAGCTGTCAGCATTCCCATGGTGAGGGCAAAGTCGCTGCAAGACGAATACTTCTCGAGAACATCGCACTTCTCGAGAACATGGCATTTTTTATTTTTATCCAAACTACCTTTGTAATAGCAAATTTTCTCAAATATGACGAACTATCCTAGTGACGAATTATCCTAGTGACGAATTGTCCTGTGACGAATAGTCCGTGTGACCAACTTTCATGTGACAAATTGTCCCTGTGACTAACTGTCCGTGTGACGAATTGTCCTTTGACCAATTGTCCTAGAATCGCTGCGGCTTGCCATGCCCTGACCAGTCCCCATAGTTCTTGTCTTCGTTGTCTATGAACTGTCAGGTACACCAGGCAAACCAGAACCAGGGCCTAGTGCATACACTTGTGAGGGTACTTTTTTCTTAGCTTGAAGTACGTTATGGAGCGTTCTGGACTTGAAAACAGGAGAAAAGGCGTATTAAAGTGAGTTTGAGTAAAGTCATTTTGACGTGGCTATACGACCTCAAACATGAGAGTTAAAATTTTCTTTATTTCTTACAACTACTTCGTTAGTGAAAACGATACTTGTGAGCGGCTTGAGATGATGTGTTGCCAGATGTACATTCGGATTCCCTTACAGCTGCAACCGCTATGGGCAAGGGCGCCGCATAGTTCTTGGCAAAGTTGTCACGGGTCACTGCTTGGATAAGATTTAAGGTTCACTGATCGCCGCTCCACTTTTCCGTCGGTCGGTCCGGTGATCACGAGTTATTCGTAGACCCCCCCCCCCCCCCCTCACCATTCTAGGGGAGTAGAAGGAGGGGGATCCCGAATCTTAAGGCATGCGTAACTTTTGAACAGGTAATCAGATCTGAATGAAACTTGATGTTCGGATACGAGAACTCTTATGGGGGCGGGGACCAAAAATTTCGCGGCATGCTTAGAGTGGGGGATTCGGGACTGGACTTAGTAGGAGAGACAAGCATAACCCCCAGATACACTATTTGTAGAACCGGAACCGACCCGACACCGTGGTGAGAAGGGGCGGAAATCTTGTAACATGCATAACTCTAAAACGACCTATCTATACAGACGGACCTTGACAGATGACATAAGCTGACGTCCTAGGTGTTCCGTTTACAGTTCAAGCCCATTTCTACTCACTAAAGGAAGGGGGGGAGTTCGACAGTGGACCGTAAATGTTTTGGCACGCGAGTTAGGATACTTGGAGAAAGCTCCCCAAAGGCACGTGATCCCCGTTGCCCTAAGGGTTGTGCTTATGAGTTCTTAGCCCTTTAAACTGTGCATCTTAACTGGACAGTGCAAAGATAGTTTTGCGCCGCTCCAAAAGGACAGTTTTTGTAAGGTCACATGTCCTGGTGTTCGTCCTGATGTTCAGGTCCTGATCGGACTCGGCCACTGTGGTTGGGGGACAGGACGGACAGGACTACCGTATGCTTCGAGGGGGATTTGGAGGGGAGGGTCTGAGAAGAGCTATACGACGTTGACAGTGCGAACCTTAGCTGATATACATGCTGTCTGCCTTCTCAGTGCCATAATATATGAGCTCGCTGGTCTTGTTTCGGTCAGGATCTTTTACTGGAAAACGGAAAGGAAACCTACCACAAATACAATCGAGTTGTTCAAACTGAAGGTAATGATCCAGTTTTTGCGGACTGTGATTAGATTAGGGATCTGGCGAGAAAACCTTCAGCAGAAAAGAGTTGGTGTTTCTTCTTTCCTCAATACCTACGACTCCAAAGACTTTCAAGAAATTTGAAGAAATCAATAAATGCTTAGCCCGACTAAAGTGATGAGGTTTGCATGTCTTTGCACACTCTATTCGGAAGTTCGGTCGATCCGATTTAAAAGATCTTGGTTCCGATCTTCAGCCGGTTTATTAACCCAATGGGGAAGCTTGCGTGTTTTAGGAAAATATGTATTTGTAATTACTCTTTTCGTTTAATTCGAATTTCCAGCTTATCGGTCGACCGATTTAAAAGATCTTGGCTCCAATCTCCAGCCGGTTTATTAACCCAATGGGGAAGCTTGTGTGTTTTAGGAAAATGTGTATTTGTAATTACTCTTTTCGTTTAATTCGAATTTCCAGCTTATCGGTCGACCGATTTAAAAGATCTTGGCTCCAATCTCCAGCCGGTTTATTAACCCAATGGGGAAGCTTGAGTAGTTATATAAAGGGGGTTCTGGCTCACCCTCCCCCCAATTTCAAAACCCCATTTTAACATCAATTTCTTAAATTTTAACATCCTTTTTACCAAATTATCCCCCTTTTTAAGAACATTTTTATTTTCTTACTTCCAAAATAAAGGATACAAGAAATGAGAATATTACCCTTTACTACATATAAAATACTACAATATACACTACTTCTTTTTTTTTTACATTTTTAATTTTTTATTCAAATATTACTGACTAAACAGTTCTAAATCCACATATGTGTCTTTGTTCTTGTTTTCGCGTACAATAGGCTGCAAAACTAGATTTTTCTTTAAAAGTAATTCGTTAGCAATAGCATTATATTTCTGTGTTATAAACAAATCACAGGGTTTGTTATTATGATTAATAACGACAACCAACTTATCACCATATTTCGTCTTAGCAATTCTCATTTTATCTATATTATATTTCAATCCTAATACCAATGCTTCTTTCCTGATTGTCTCATTGTATTTATTCATTCTGATTGTATTCAAGACTTCCTTTGTAGACTCCATTTATTAGGGGATGATTTTATTAAATACAAATCCAGATCACAAACTCACATACATATTTTTGTTAATAATACCTAATGTAGCTTTTCTTTCATAATATATAACACAGTAAATATTATATGGTACAGGCTGAGCGTGTTTTAATGTTAAACTTATTTCAATATCAGCAGTTGTTCCATTATATATACTTGATTCGTGTTTGGAAACATCGAAACAGAATAGTGGATATACTTCTTTAAATTCTTCTATACTAACAACACTACCAGTATCAAATGCTAATTGCTTATAGCCCAAATGTATGAACCTATTGTAAAGATTTGAGTATTTACATTTCTCATCGCTAAAGTCGCATTTGAGTGGTTCTTCAGGATATTTATCTCCATTAATTCTAAGTTCTATGTCTGTTAAATTCATATGATCAAACACCATATTATTCATTAATTGATTGTTATGCTTTTCATTTTTCTGTAACATCACAACGATTTTTGTAGGACTATTTCTCTCAGACACAACTTTCCAGGTGTGCTCCTTATTCTGACTAACATCACTTTTATAACTATTACATGCTTCCCACATCAGATTATGCTTTTTATCCTTAGCAAGACCCTTTTCTAATTCACTCATCATTTCGATACTAGGAGCTACAATAGGGATCTTCCAGGATAAATACTCGATAACTACTTTGAAATTAGTATTTCCATTTCTTATAATCATGTTGTTATCATCATTTCTTCTTAGAAATAATTTATGCGATGCACCTCTGAAGAATCGTTTGTTTCCTTTCAGAAATCCAAACAGTTCTGATAATGGTAAATACATATTTACTAATTTACTGCTCTTTGTTCTGTTATATCTTTTTTCAAATCCTTTATTATAATTATTATTATTTCTCAAACTGACTGTTCCACCCCCTGCTGCAGCCCCTGCAGCCCCTGCAGCCCCTGCTACTACTGGAGTTGCAGTAAACGAAGCAATAACAGGATTAATTTCTTTTCCTTGATTATAATCCTTATACCAGAAATGATTTCTTGCTGCACTTCTAGAATAATCATCAGAGTATTCAATCAACTTTGTAACGGTAGTTGTAATACCAACATGATTAATTTTTTCAACCGATTCATCGTTTATTACATACTCAGCGGTACTGAATAAATTAAATCCATTATTCGTTAAAGTAGCAACATCGGTTGCAGCTATAGGAGTCCCATCTTCGTTTACTATTCTTACACTGACATCAAGATAACTTTCACTTGGATAAAACCAGGAATCTAATTTCTTTGTTACGAATTCAAACTCTGATTTATTAGATACATTCACATCTGTTTCTCGAATTTCTTTAAATTCATATTTAACCACTGTATCATCCACAAGCGGTTCGTCAAATATGTTCCATTGCGGACTGATAACTTTATTTACTGCCATTTATATAAGAAAGAAATTATTAAATAAAACTTATTTCAGAATCTTTAATCCATTTCCAGTCATTAACGTTTTGATCAAGTCCTGACTTCTTTGATTTAAAATCCTTTTATTTGTACCGATAAGATCCTTCATCGATTTTTTGTTTCCAATTACATCAATGAGTTCCTTCTTGTTTACATCGATCAGATCTTTCCCATATTCTATTGCTCTGTTTTTCAACAACTCAAATCTCGGTTTAATAATATTATTATACATTGACATAGCCCCATCTTTTATTTGTTTTGCTGACGTTTGAAATAACTGGGAATTAACAATGTTTTTGAATACACTACCGATTCCACTTCCATACTGCTTTTTATAAAGTAATCGCTTATTATTAATCAACATTTATAGGTAAATAATTTTATTTCACTAATCAATAACCTTTTCTTAAATGCAGCACGTATCCAACGTTATCACCATTCAAATCGATAGGTCTTCCCAACTGATCAGTAATTGTCATTCTCAAGGAGTAAATAAAGTCTTTTGTATTAATAGGAAGGTAGATTAATTGTCTAGGATTCTCAACAATTTGACAACCCGGTTCTGTATTCGGAACAAATGTCCAAATGACATCTGATTTACTTTTGTTTACGATAGAACTGTTTACGAGAGAGCAGTGAATTTGAATTTTATCAACGCTTCTTGTTATATTCGGAAGCTTTGTACCTTCATTGATTTTCTTAGATATCTCACTATCCTTCTCAAATCCTAAAATCTGACACAAGTCACTATTAAATCTAAACACATATTTTTCTTGTAATAGTATGACAAATCTCATAGATGCTGGATTGGATGAAATTACAATAGGACATTTATCTTTTGGGGTATCAAAATACTGACACAAAAAATAATTCAAACAATCATCGTTATACATCCCATTAGGAATAGTAACATTCATCCATTCTGTTGCATTATTATCTTCATCTTTCCTGTATTGAAATGTATTATTTCCAAATTTATCACTTATATTATGCCATGAATACCACAAAGTACACTGATTCAAACCTATTTCATAATCCCAATTACGATTCAATTCGATTGGTTGACTAAATGTTATATCAATGATACTTTCATTACCTTCAATGTTTAACAACACCATTTATTAGAAATATTTTTTATATATTGAATTGTAATTTCTCTTCGTAAGAAATTTATTTCGCATTAACGAATCCAAAATATCAATAGCTTCATTTCTCACCTCATCAGATGTATTTCCGTTTACTCTGCTACCTATCAAAGTGTATAATTTTGAAATCATTTCATCACAATTCATAAATACACCAGTTCCTTGTTGGTTGACTAATGGGAAATAGGTTTGAATGGTTTTTAACCTATTCTTGTATTCTTTTATAAATTCAATGTGTTTATCATATTTACTAGAACTATAACTTTTACTTTTCATACCACCATAACTTTGACTTATAGATGTTAAATAATTCAGAGCCCCATCTATTTCGTTATGATGCTTAAGGTAATAATGAGGCATTTTAAAATAATTATCGGTACCATTCCAGTCATCTTTATATTTTAAATTAATTTGATTTAATAATTCCACATCAATATTTAAGTTTAGATTTACGTCATATGGTTGTTCTAGATTGGGTTCTATCGCATGAGTGGGAGCTCGACTCGATTCCTCTGAAGTAGTGGTCTGTAAAGCTGTTTTAAATGTATCACCTAATCTGATAAACCGTCTTCTTGAATTATTATCACCTTCAAGTAGTTTATTAATTATCGTTTCAGCGTTCTCTTGTAATTTTTTGATGGTGTCTTTAGTGTTTTCTTTTTGTGCTATAATAACTGGAGCGTTTAACTCTGAAGCATATTCCCGAAATCCTGCCTTCTCCATCTCATTTTGTTGAACCTTTCTTCTCTGAACTTCTCTGTTCTTCACTATATCCGATAACATATCACTCAAGTGTCTTGAATCCATTTATATACAAGTAATTTTATTTCATAATAAATTTTGAAAGTTCTTTTTCATAAAACCCTCCTTGAATTAATTCCCCACTTTTGTCAGATATTTCATAGGTAATGGGAATGGTAGGTCTGATGGTTGCTATCTGAAATACTTCATCCGTATAATTAGGTAAATATCCTTTATCGAAAATACTTTTTTCTTTTTTAATTCTGACTAAATCCCCTACTTTGACGTTTCCTGTGATTTTGTAGTCATCTACTGGAGAAAACAGAGCACTAAAAACCTTTTTCTGATTAACCTTTTTACTAGCATCCACTGGTTTCATTTGTATTGATCGGTGATACGAGTTATTATAATTACTCACAAATAAAGGTAAAATATCAATCCAATTAGTAGTGCTATTGTGAGTGAAATATTTCCATAGCTTTTCTTTTAGCGTTCTATTGAACCGTTCAACGATTTGTGCTTTCAATTCGCTTTCAGATGCAAACCAGTGTATGCCGTTATTTTTCAAAAAAGTTTGAACATTTCTCATCACAAATTCTTTACCTTTATCAGTTTGTAGTTTCTTAGGAATTCTTTCTTTAAATATAACACTGAATGCTTTTATTATTTCAGCACCCGTTTTGTCTTTCAGAGGGATACACCAAGCATATTTACTAAAGCAATCAATAACAGTTAAAATGTAATTTGTTTTATTATTTTCTTTTTTATATTTCTGCATGTCAACTAAATCAGCTTGCCATTGCTCATCAACATAGTGAACATACACTCGCCTCCTTTCAAAGTTATGATAGGAAGGTTTGTGTAACGTATACACATTCTCATTTTGCAACACATTTTTTATTTTATCCTTGGAAACCTTAACACCATTTTCTTTTAATTTTCTGTAAATATCATCCACACCTGAATAATTAGAATAATACGTCTTTAAAATATCTGTTTCTGCGTTGAGGTTTTTTTTAAAAAGCGATTTTTCCTCGATCCGCAAATAACACAATTCCCTTTCAGCATTGGAACATTATTTTTTTGTGACACTGCCTTAAACATTGATTCAGTGTCAGTGCTCTTTTTACATTTCATACAATAAATCTCCATTTATTAGAAAACAATTTTCTTAAACGAAAAGCTACCAACTCTTCATTTTCCGCTGGATGTAGGAAATGCAGTGAAAACCACAGTTTAATTCATCTATATTTTGAACAGCAAGATTTTCATAAGCTATTTTTTTCTTTGAAGTTTTTAGATATTTAACTATTTCTTTTCCTGGAGGAATACCGAAAGAATCGAAAAATTCGACATAGGGGTATTCAGATAGATTACAATAGGCAACCCAATGTGTTCCAGGCATTCCACGTTTGTCATAGTTGATTACACCACATTCCGAATCGTTTATATGTTTGGGTAGCGTATCTAAAGAGAAAACACCTCGAAACTGTGGTATACTCCCTAATGCATCCATAATATCAAAATTAGTTAGAGGTCCTACTTTACTTTTGCTTCTTTTTTGATGTCCCCGTTTTTTGACTTCCTAGGTCTTCCACGTACCCCATGACCGACAACTTTTTGTGTTCCTGGAAGTGTAAGCGCTCCACCGGTGTTGACATCATCGGTTTTTTTCTTAGGTCTGCCCCGTACACCATTACCCACAACTTTTTGCGTTCCAGGAAGTGTAAGCGCTCCACCTGTGTTGGTTATGTTATCCACCAATTTCTTACCAGCGAATGTACCCAAAGCAGCAGCTCCGCTTGTTAAAGCTGCCTTACCAAGTGCTACAGCTAACGGTATTAAGAATGGAAGTAATCCACCTTTTTGAATCGCTTCTCTCATCTGCTTGTATGATACATCTATGTCACAACCCTTATTATTCATTTTACATGTTTCAATTTTATCAATTTGTCGTTTACTTAAAAGTAACTTGACTGGTTCTCGTTCATTTTGTCTACTGTGACTAACACGTATCTGACATTTTTGTTTAGCACCAAAACATTTCTTCAGCTTTCCTTTCTGAAGCTTTGATAAATAAACTGTATACTCAAATGTTTCAACCATTTATTAGGGAATTAATTTATCATATAAATTTTATTTCTTTAGTTTAGTTTTCATGAAGTCTTCTGTTTTCTTAACAAAATCTTGATCAACAGGTTTTTGCTCTAAAAGCCTTTTTAAAATGTTTACGACTGCTCTTTCAATACCATTGATATGCAGATTTTGGTCCAAATCATTTGAACCAATAAAACTGCTAATTTTTTGTTGGTTTTCGAGCTTTTTGTCAATACTTTTCCTAAGGTCAAGAAGCTTTTTGTCAATACTTTTGCTAAGGTCGCCAATCTTCGTTTCAATACTTTGGCTAAGGGCTTGTTGGTTTTCGAGCTTTTTGTCAAAATCTAAAAGATATGTAGTTAACGTTCCTAAATTAACAGCATCATGTTTGTTTCTAGGATCTTGAACATTTGTGATAACTTTATTCCCAGCATCAAGTTCTTTATCAGTAACCTGAATTGTTTGTTTTACAAATAATCCTTTATCTTTGATCCTTACCATTGCATTGTCAGGAGAATCATCTACCAAGGTTAATCTGTTAATATCTTCGCTAAAATATTGATTGGCTTGCACTTGTTCTGCAGTTATTTGTTCTTTAAACTGATTCAAAATGATAATCATCAACCTTAAGCTAATCGCATCCTGATCTGCTTTGGCATCACCTAAATTAACAATTCGCCTATCCTGTAGGTTAATGTTACCGTTTTCGTCAGTAACTACCTTTGCATTCGATTCGTTACTAACCTTTTTTCCGACACTACCAAATTTATTCATTTATTATAGAAATAAATTATCCGGTAAATTTTTCAAAGTTTTTCCTGTACTTAAGGGTTTTATCTTTTATTTTTAAATCTATGAAGAAAAAACCGTAGCCCTTGGTTGCAGTCTCGAATTGTTTGAGAAATTTTTCATCGTCTATACTGGATACATGGCTTTGTCTTATTAATTTTACTTCTTTTGGATTAGAACACTGAAAGAATGCAAAATAATTGCACTGGAGCCTTACCACCTTTGGCGTTTTATGATAGCTTTGAGACAAGTAAATAATTGAGGCATTTTTCTTTCTTCCTCTTATGAATAAATCTTCTATTTTCTTCTGGTCTTTTTCAGTGACAAAATCGTCAAAGATAATCAAGTTTTGGTATTCAGGGTCTAAGTCGTCAACATCGACAATATCATCAAGATTGTTACTTACTGTTAAGACTTTTGATTTGCATTGTGACTCCAAAGTGGTTAAATTGGTTATAAGGTCTTGATATTTATCTTCTTCAAGATCTTTAGCATACAAGTATATTCTGTTGAAACAAAGATATTCATAAATTAAATTCAAAAGAAGGTTAGTTTTCCCTGTTCCAGAACTACCACAAATTAAGAGTCTAAATGGCCACTGAGGTGCAAGGTCGTGCTTATTCTGATAAGTGTTCTTTTCACTAAAATCATAGACTTTGATTGGAGCCTTTTCATTCATTTATTTAGGAAGAATTTTTCATTATAAGATTTACTTGAGTATTTTAAGTATATACTTGAAGTTTTGAAGTAGGTACTTGATTTTTTTAAGTAGGTACTTGAATTTGTGAAGTAGGTACTTGAATTTTTTAAGTAGGTACTTGATTTTTTTAAGTAGGGACTTGATTTTTTTAAGTAGGTACTTGATTTTTTTTAAGTAGGTACTTGAATTTTTGAAGTAGGTGCTTGAATTTTTGAAGTAGGTACTTGAAGTTTTTAAGTAGATACTTGAAGTTTTGAAGTAGGTACTTGATTTTTTTAAGTAGGTACTTGAATTTAATGTCTATAACCTAAAGGTAAAGTGTGTATTTTATCGCTTGTTACTATCCTTTTATCATCCTTAGGATCTAACGCTTTTTTATTCTGTTCTTCTAGAAACATATTGTGCTTGTATGATCTTAAGTTATACTGGGTTATAGAAAGGTTTTCCGTTTTACCAAACAGTACATCCTTATAGTTTTGAATCGTAATTTTATCTTTAACTATATTGGTTTTTATTCCTTTCAGTTTTTTGCTAGCTTTTGAAGGGTCTTGGTTGTCCTTTAAATAAGCATATACTTTTGATCGTAATCCAACAAACTCTGTCATAACCTGTCCACCTAATTCATCTTTCATCATTCCTATCACTTTCTTATTTACACTAGGAAACCCATATGGATTATCTTTCGCATAATCAGATGTATCGAACCTCTCATTCAAATCCTGTTTGATATCTTCATAGAAATCTTCGGTTCGAATGTCGTATATGAAAGAATCAGTGTCCATATAACACAAATCAATTTTATCTCCATATTTAGGCTTCATATAATCATAATGGAATTCATACATCAATAACTTGGATAGTTCCAATACAGCAAAGCCGATATACATTGGTTTGTCTAATTTTATCTTTTCCTTTGACATTCTTGCTACTGAAAAGTTTTCACTAAAAATTATTTCAGATTTAAAGTTGGGTTTCTTTATTATTTTTTCTCTTGTTGCATCATCCGTTATTATTTCCATATCCGCTCGCTTCCTTACGTTTTCCATAGTTTTTCCAAAGCAAGCATTATTCATAAGCTTAAAGAAATCCTTCTCAAAATCATTTGTACCTTTAGTTCTAAGTGCTGTGTTGTGGTCTATATATCCTTTTAAGTAAGCACTTTCAGTGAATCCTAGTATTCTGTGTACTCTTTTCAATATCAAGCCTTTTTGTAAATAGAATTCTAGATTCCTGTGGTGAACTACATAGTTGGTTTTATCTAATACTGTGGTACATAGCTTACCGTTAAAGTGTTCGGGTGCTAATGGTAAATCCTTGTGTAATTCGTGTAGTTCTTTTGGATATTCTAAATCTACCTCATATATAGCACCTACATCTTGTCTCACCGACTTAATCGTAATCACCGACTTGATATGAGTTTTTAGATGGTTGTAATACTCGATTGATTCGTATTCATTCCTTTCTTTCAAATCATCCGGTATGGAAATGAATTGGAAATCATTCGCTGGTAAATTCTGCGACATCGCCCACCCATATAAATTATTAGCGTCTAAATACATTAAGTAATTAGATGGTTTATGCTTATTATAATCACTTGTATATTTATTATTTGCTTTTGCGTATCTTTTTATACATTGGGATACACCACCTCTTATTCCTTTTTCTATAAAGGTATACATGTCTTCCTTTGAGAATAACGGCAAGTCTACTTTCGAATGCTTTAGGAAAGCATCCCATGTTAGTCCTGGAGCTGAGAAGTAATGAAGTGGATCCAGATCATAATTATGTATACAAACGTTCCTGAAATTCTCCACAACATCTGATAGAATTAACACATCACTTTTTAGGTACAACTTGGTATAATCAAGTAAAGTTTCACAGTTAAATTGCTTCCATATAGATACCGCTCTTTTATAATCACTTTTGTCAATACCTTTCCCCGTCAACCTAGAATAAAAGCTTTCTATTGGTGGTAACTTTGCACATTTCATTTTATCGAAACTATCTACGAATTCATAGGGATACACCCCTTTTTTAATTATTTCTTTGAATTCATCGTCATTTTTGAAGCTGTTAGATGTGTACTTGAAATTCTGTCTTAGATGATTACAAGGTACTTTGCAATCACATGTTGCTAAATTTGCTGATAGTTTGTCTAAAGATGAAGCCATAAATCTAATTGAATCTATAAACCGCATCTCATATTTTATTTCCGTATCCGCTTTTGTAATACTTATTGATTTTGAGAATGAGATGAAACTTTCTGCACTTTCAAAAATTCCGTTATCAGGTATCAATTCTCTAACAAATAAATGAGAATCATATTTTGATAAATTATGCATTACTACCGGGATATGCCTAGGAATCCTGTATTTCATATTACATTCAGCATGAGCAAATCCCCTATCTTCTCCTGTCATGTGGTCGTGATCAAAGTGAGGATTTTCAGTGATTTCAGTTGTACAGATGTGACAAGTCTTATTCAATAGATTTTTCCATTTTTCGGTAATTTCTGCATTGGTATAAGTATGGTTTCTTTGTCTGCTTTCATATTTGTTTGCAATTTCTGTGGATACTTTTGTAACGGTTTTAACAAAATGTTTTGCAGCGTCTTCACCGAAATAGTCATAGTATTTGTTCTGGTTTGTATCAAAGGAACAGCATACCTGAAATGCGTAAGCAAATGGTTTCTGTTTGGCCACTTTTATTGTTTTCTTCCCGTTTACTTGGTTGTACTCTTCGTTATAAGACTCAAAGTCGGCTATTATGCAATAAGGTACTTTCATTTGTTTTGCAATATTTTTATATTGTATACTTGAACCTTCAGGAGGCATTATAATATCAGGATCTTCGCAATTATTTTTACTCTCATGTTTTTCATATTGTTCTTCTTTTGTAAAATGCCTTCCGCAAAAAGTGCAGAGGTATGTCTTTTTTTGTCTTGTAGGTATTTGAGGACCAACTAATCTGCTCAGATCCTTTACCAGTACATAATGATTATCGAAATATAATAAATGAACGATATGTTTTGCAGTTTTCCCAGTGATTGTACTTTTTAGTATATGACTTCTGATAATTTTCTCTTTTTCAATTTGAAATAAACAAATCTTAACGTTGTATCTATTTTCAAATTTGTGTATATCTTTAGTATCCATTGGGAAGTTGGTAACCCCTTTGAAATCAAATTCGTTCTCATATTGTTTATATTTCGAAATTCTTTCCGGATGATCCTTAGCTGGGTATAAATTTGCTAAGATTGACCAAAGAAAGCATTTTTGATCCTTATTTTCAATATTCAGACAAGCTCTTTTATTTTTTACGAAATCTGGTAGTATTTTAAACGTTTCTCCCATGTAAGATTCTATTCGTGTCATCCTATAATCAATTCCTTCATACCGACTAAATTGTAGCCCAGATCGAGGGGTATTACTTAAAGAACTAAGTCTCTTGTTATTATCATCCAAATGATTATGAGTAAGAATGCTATTTTTATTTAAAATCCAAGAAGTACTGTTGTAATATACTACTACTTCTTCATCATTTTCCTGTCTATAGAATGTAACACGAGTTACAAACTGAACTCTATATTGATAAAGTTCATTCATTCGCCGCTGTAAATCTGCGAAAGTAAAAGCAATAAGAGTATCTTTTTCTCTTCCATTGCTTTCAATAGAAACGTTGATGGTATAAAGGTTTTCCGTTTCCCTAGAAATAGTAGGCTGCTGTTCTTCTTCCGTTATAAATAAATGATCAGGAATTAATTTTTCTTCTTTGATTTTTTTCTTATTTATAAAGAGAGTGGATAAACCAATTGGTTTCTGTCTACTGTTATCACGTCTTTCTGTTTGATCTCTTATGATATCTCTATTTTTCTGTACGGAATCTTTATGTTTGGTAATAATATTATTATAGTATTCTCCAACTCTTTTTAGTACTTCTTCTCGGTTTCCGCGAGTTGATAGGTTCTTGTTTTTCAGAAATTTCTTTAATTCACTTGTCTCTTTTTCTTTGTTATCATTGTATTCTTGTTTTAGTTTTGTAATGGTGATATTATTTTCTTTTATCTCATCTTCCAGAATGGTTCGTAATCTCGGTTCTGGTTTGTAGTCGGATGGTCTGTTCTTATTATGAGTTCTTTCGTTTCTGCGTTCAATTTTAATTTTATCTTCAGCTATCAAAATATACTTGTTAAGATGGTTTATTATATTATTTGTTATTTCATGTTTCTTAGCTCCATTTGTTTTGATTTTATTAATTTTCGCATAAGTGCGCAGTTCATTATATGTGTATAGCGATAATCTTTGTATAACCGCTTTGTTGTTTGATATAACCTTTTTACAAAGCTGAATAACCTCTGCAGTATTCATCATTTAATAGGGGAATATTTTTATTAATGAATTTCCCAGTCTGCATTTTCTCAGCCGTAAAGAAAAGCACTGGTTTTCCAAATCCTTTACTATGTATTTTCCGACGCCCTTATGGGTTTCACACATGCTTTACTACTAGTCACGGGTTTCCTTTATTCTTTACTACTCTTGACGAAATCGGCATTTGGTTACTACTCTTTATTTTGTTAGAAATATTTTTCGAAACAATTTTATTATATTATAAATGGAAGAATTAGAAAAGAAAATGTATGTTTACCGTCGCAGTTACAAGTACTACAATCGTATAAGTAATAGCTTACTTGTATCCAAATTCCTCTTTTCAGCAGCAGGAATGTCTGCGTTTCTAGTGCTACCGCTAGCTTCTTTAAGTTTGGGTGCTGTTATCATCGAAATAATTGAAAAGCAATTAAGCATTGCTGATAGAAAAGCAGAATTTAGGACTATTTATGATTTTTATACTGAGTTGTTGTCAATGCTAAAATGCGGACAGTTAACAATTGAGGAGGTAATTCAGAGAGAAACAGAGATGCGTAAAACCTTTCGATTTTTTCCTCGCGAAAAATACATGAAACAAGTCCGTCTGAATGGCTATAAATATTGTAATAAATCTATAAAAATTCAAGAGAAATTACCAAACATATAGTCTATTGCTATACTGAATATTGTTTCCTAACTGTCAAACAGATCTTTATTTCATACGCGCATTAATGAGCTGCGTCATTCAAAGGTCTCGCCGCCAATTTGGGATGTAATTACAGTCTCCGGCGTGACTAACACAATCTCATCTTAACTCGGAAACTTGTGCGAAATGAACAAGGACCCTTGGTGTAGTGGCTCAACGCTCGGCCGAACGTTGACTCATCACCATTCAGACCTTCGAATCCCACTGACCGCAGTTTCTGTTTGTCGATAGTGGGATGGTAATAAAAACTTGCGGGTTCCCCGTTCAGGGCCCCCCAGACTAAGGCCACATCACCACAAACACTACACCAATCGGGGTGTACCAACATCACACCTCTTAATTTTCAAAGTCTGGGGGTGTGGGGTTTTGCAAAAATATTTTATAAAGTTCAAAATCGGTAATCATCATATCATCATGCAAACTCAGTACTGCGTTTTTATCTATCGCATTTATGTGATAAACGTGGTTGGTTTCTATTACCAGATGTTTCAAAGCGATTGGGATTTTTATTTAATAAAATCATCCCCTAATAAATGGAGTCCACAAAGGAAGTCTTGAATACAATCAGAATGAATAAATACAATGAGACAATCAGGAAAGAAGCATTGGTATTAGGATTGAAATATACTATTGTTAAAATGAGAATTGCTAAGACAAAATATGGTGATAAGTTGGTTGTAGTTATTAATCATAATGACAAACCCTGTGATTTGTTTATAACTCAGAAATATAATGCCATTGCTAACGAATTACTTTTAAAGAAAAATCTAGTTTTGCAGCCTATTGTACGCGAAAACAAGAACAAAGAAACATATGTGGATTTAGAACTGTTTACTCAGTAATATTTGAATAAAAAATGAAAAATGTAAAAAAAAAAGAAGTAGTAGTATATTGTAGTATTTTATATGTAGTAAAGGGTAATATTCTCATTTCTTGTATCCTTTATTTTGGAAGTAAGAAAATAAAAATGTTCTTAAAAAGGGGGATAATTTGGTAAAAAGGATGTTAAAATTTAAGAAATTGATGTTAAAATGGGGTTTTGAAATTGGGGGGAGGGTGGAGTGGGAGCGGCGATCTTATACTACTAGCTTGTGTGTTTTAGGAAAATGTGTATTTGTAATTACTCTTTTCGTTTAATTCGAATTTCCAGCTTATCGGTCGACCGATTTAAAAGATCTTGGCTCCAATCTCCAGCCGGTTTATTAACCCAATGGGGAAGCTTGTGTGTTTTAGGAAAATGTGGATTTGTAATTACTCTTTTCGTTTAATTCGAATTTCCAGCTTATACCGGTTCTTGAATCTCAAAATTTCGGTGACCCGTCCGTCTGTTATCACGATAAGTTTCTAAGGGGTTGAGTAATTTCGTTCAAGCTTGGTGTAAGTATCAAGTGGGTACAAGTCAAGTTGCCTCCATACCCCCCCCCTCCCCCACGCCTCCCTTTAAGAGTGATTACAAATCACTGAGAGATAAACATAAATTATGTCGATTTAGAGATAATGAGACACCCTATTTTTATTTATTTATTTATTTATAACCCGCTTTTTGTGTAACAGCGGAGTATGAATAAAATACAAAAGTAAAATATACATATTGAAAGACCTAATAGGTTAAAACACGTAAACAAAACAATGTAAATAAACACGACAACATTCTTTTCATATAAATAAAAAACACACTAAATAGACTTAAAATTTGTACAGAGTGACAAGCACATTAATCGGGTTCAGGAATGAAAAACTGGCTAATAATGTCATGGGCTGAGAGGGCAGGATGTTTGTGGAGGGAAAATAGATTTGAATGCGAACGAATTGTCTCGAATTGAAATTGAATCGAATTGAACGAATATTGTCTCGCCGGTTAAATGGTTCGCCTGAAATCCGATCAAGCTGGAAATTTGGTAAAAGTAAAGCTTTGTCCGAAGTCGGGTAGGCTATCTAAATAGCATATTATGCTGACCTTCCCTAATCAGGAGCGATCACTGGTTAAAGAACCTGTCTTACCTATAATAATATGCAACCTACTTCCATAATCACTCCATATATTTATAATTATTTAGCCATTCACCAATTTCGTACGGTACATTCTAACCCCTCTAACAGAACCACGCTGGTTTTGTCACTTGCCGTGCATTGCTACTTTCGATTTTGTATCACGCTCTCGACGGTTGTCTGCGAGAATTTTTTCCATCAGAAAAAACGGTTATTTAAATTGTTTCTCTGTTTTGGCTGTAAGTCAACGGGTCTCAGAAAAGGCTTAAAACAGTCAAAACCGTGGGTTATTTTTTGAAAGCACAGCCTAATTTTAAAGTATTCAAATATTTTAAAATACTGTAAGTTGAAGAGTAAATAGTGGGAGGCGTCCTTTAAAGTTCAATGGGCACATCAAACTACCCCAATCCCACTCTGTAACAACCTAGGATCAATGCTTACCCCCTAGCTCAGCAGCTTTTTCAACAGTTTCCTCTCTGTGATATTTCAAAGCGTAATATTTTGGGCCAGTACATGCTCAGTTTACTAGCTTGGACAAAGATAAAAGTGATGTTTCTTATAACACTTAGTAGATCTTTATTTTATGCATAAATCAGCTTGTCTAATTCAGATTTGAATAGGCTATTTGTTTTTGAATGATTTGTGTAGCCATGTTATTTCTTATAAACTTATTGCATATTCTGGTAAATTCTATAAAGCAAGTTAATCAAGCTTCACAACACTATTCCACAAGAAAAACTTTTAATAGGCACTTAGAGTGGTAAAGACAAGGTATAAACAAGTAAACGGCCGATTTTTCTAGCGCCTTCTAAAGGAAGTCGGAAATGTTTATTTATTGAAGCATTTAATACGAAATAAAGCATTAGAAGTGTCCATTGTGCTTTAAGGAATGATGTCGTCCTACCTTAGGATATGAAGTTAGTTAGCTATCGCTCCTTATTAAGAAAGAACTTTGGACCTTTCTATTTTCTTCTTAACCCAGTCTCTCTGTCCTCTTACTTACTCATCTTCTTATGCCTTCATTGGGTGTTCGGATTTTCGATCCAGGGTAAGAGGCACAGAGAATCGATCTTCTAGTTTTGTTTTCATACCAAGTCTATAGCCTAGCCAGAATCTCTGAAATCCGGCGATAACTGGAAGTTCGTTAATTTTCATAATGTGTTTGACGAAAAAAAATAATTGTTTGTTCAGTTGGGGGAGGAAAACAGGGATACATCGTATCCTTGTGTAGACAGGAGACAGAATCCGGTAAAAGGGAATATTTTCGAACACGCAGAATATCAAGCTGAGCTGCACTGTCAGAAGTTTCATAACAGATAGCGTATAACACTTTCAAGAATAACACCTTTTCACTTAGAAATAAAGTGTTATGACCAATTAAGTTTACACTAGTTTGTGCCTAGATCTCCAACAACACCTTCAATTGGTAAAAGTACAAACGGGAACGAAAGAAACATAACAGATAACATCCCAAAGTGTTATCTGTTGAAACCGCGCATCCTTCTGTTGTCGTTGTGTAACTTCTGACAGCGTAGTATTTTTACCCATTGAAGGTGTTGTTGGAGATCTAGGCATGAAATAGTATAAACTTAATTGGTTATAACACTTTATTTCTAAGTGAAAAAGTGTTATTCTGGAAAGTGTCACGCGCAATCTGTTATGAAACTTCCGACAGCGTGATGACATCGGTGGCATAGGGGTGAAAACACGTCGATATAGATGAATGCCCCGGATGCATTTGTCGCCCGAAAGCTTGTGAAAACTGTACTTACCAATGGATCGGGTTGGACCGAATATTGCTGACCTACAGCGGAAAATGAATATTTTTTAAGCAATAGCTGGCGCTTTTCGGAATTAACCTTACAATTTGGAACGGAAAATTTTCAAAGATTCGCGTCGGTAGCAATTGTAATGCCCGCTTTTGTTGAAATTCAAATTCTCCGCGTCAGAATTAACTTTATCTCGTCGGACTAGCAGATCATATTTTTAAACTTCACACACTGCCCAAGTTGAGAAAAAAAAAAATCCCTTAGTTTACGTTAAATTAGGCTTACCTAAAATTGCAGCTTGGAGCAAAATAAGGATTTATCCTGTAGAATTCGCTCCGTAGTTGACTCTGGTTCCTGGGTATGTAGCATACGATGGTATGTCTTGTGATGAATTTCAAACGTCGATACTAGTATCAATGGCAGGGGCGTCACGACTGGGGTGCCCCCCCCCCCCCCCAGTGCTGTAGGCCAGTCGGTAAAAAATAACCGGATTTTTTGTCAAAACAGTTGTTTTTTGTTTTTTTCATGAAGACAGTCAGTTTTTTTAAAATTGGTCGATTTTTCGTCAAAATCATTTTTTCTGCAGAAAAAGTCGGTAAATGTCCAATTCTTGTCGGTTCTTTTTGTTTTGGATTCTTGTACTGTGTCCACGCGTCTTGGTGGTTGCGTTGGGAGACTGGCTAGAGTGAGGATCTTATACGTTTAGATGGCATCTCCTCTTCCTCGTCGGATGTTAAAGTTGGGAGGACTCTGCAATCGTTCAATGTTACAAGAGAACCTTCAAGCCTTGGATCATTTTTTAGGCTCGCTTCTGCACACGTTCAAGAAGGAATTTATCCTTTTGAAGGCAGGACTGGCAACAACCCAACCAAACTCAACCCTTGGCCTGAACATGGATTTTCATAGCTTAAACATGAAAAAGGGCTACGGCTTGTGAAGGCCCTGTGGATGGTTCCAAGGGCGTTAGAAGTAGATACAGAGTACTTTGCAGCTTAGTCAAAATAATTCAGTCTATTCGGCAGCATTGGATGCATAGTACTTTGCAGTTTAGTCAAAATAATTCAGTCTATTCGGACCCAAGATCGAAACATCTGTTGGCTCTTCAGATTCACTTTAATTTCGAAAAAAAAATATATTTTGATCACGGGGGGCAAGCAGGGATACGAGCTCGTTAGCTCGGCCCCATTTTAAGCACTGACTATATGTTCATAGTATAAATGAGTCTTTCCTCTGTAAATACGCACGCAATACCAAACTCTCAGCACGATACAAAAACAAAAATAATAATATTAAGCCTTAACAATTGGCTAGGAACAAACCAGCACGGCTTTTTTTCTGACTTGATAGAAACTACTTAATTGTAAGACAAACTAAGAGAAAGTCGTCATTGTAGGCTTAAAAATCTGAGCTGAAATTGTCTCTGCTGCTGTTTTTCAGCAGGAAGTAACACTGAATGCTATTCGAAAGTAGACAGGTGTAGGAAACAGAAACATATTGCCTCTTTGCTCTATATTCAAAAGGGGTCAATCTGTCTGTTACCTACGTACTTCAATTTTGGTACACAAATTCTTATCTAAGAATAAATGCTCTGGTTCACCCCCTTCTGTTGCAGTACGTCGGATCGGGGCGTCCAGCAGGGGTGTGTACTCTTTCCGAGTATTTTGAAAATTTGCATTTCCCATTTGCTGTCAAATATTACTTCAACTTGTTTCATGGGTTTTTCTGATATTTCTTCATTGCATATGCTGATGATTTGTTGCTTATTTCAAGGTCTAAACTCACTCTTTCTCGTATGGTTTCAAAAGTTTCGTTGTCTTTCTCTCAAGTCGGTCAGACTCTAAACGTTGATAAATGTGAATCCATCCCATTTAATTTGTCTTGTTTAAACAGTAAACCCCTAAACTGTTTTAATTTGTCTACCCCTTGTGTGTCAAAAATCCGTTGGCTCGGTATTTCTATTACAGAAAAAATGTCAAATTTTCGGCAGCTAGCACTTCTTGGTACAAAAAACAAAATTCAATATGGATATGCTAAGTCATTTCCAACCGCGGAAAATATAACCGCAGAGCTCTTGCCAAGCTCTACGCCACTTACTTCGATCATTCGGTCCTTTAACTTTTTGGACTTTACCCCCTGCAGAAGAAAAATGATGTAGCTGCAATTCGAATCGCATGCTTTCGCCGTACTGTAAATTCCTCCTTTACTTGCCAATTTTGTATAAAAACCGATTAATGATAAATAAATGTATAGTAACAAATATAAACCTGACGAGCTGCATAGGAATCTGTCATTCGCGGCGTTTTCTCCTCATCGCGGTCTTTTCCGTTTGTTTGAAATGTAATCTGTTCGAAGTGTAAATTTGTATTCAAATTTAAGTTGTGTTCTTTCTTCTCTCTGTGTACTCCACTATTTCTATTTTATAGAAGTGGGTAAATGAAATGATCCATTCATTCAGTCATTCATTGATGCTGTCGCTTGAATCTTCAGGCATATGTCTTGTATGTTATGTTGTTATAAAACCATTGCCAAAACCACCGCCAAACCATTCCATGACAAACAGCCACAGCAGCATACCGCAGACTTATGGCATGTCTCTTTTTGGCATCCCAGATAAACTTTTGTCCTTGTTTGGCTTGAGATACGAAGGATTTCTATGTAAGTAAAAAGAAAACGGTAGAAGTCGGTAGATAACTGGTTACAACTGTAACACGCAGCATTACCTAATCGTTCATTCAAGTTCGTGCATGCGAGGCTTTAGGTAACGAAATTGTTTAATTGTAGAAAAAACGCGTGGCAAACGATATCAGTTCTTCTTGGCAAAATCTTCTAATAAATTAAAAATAAATAGTTGGTAGCTTGGATTTCATGCTTAGTCAACTCGGTAAGAAACAGCATGGCCTGGGTTCAGCACCGTCTTGGTCAGGGTTGCTTCCCTCACAGCTTGAGCAGGGACGACTGGCGCGGCAGCATAAGCTAATGGGGCGGTATATGCAACTGGTGCTGCATAAGCAGCTGGTGTGGCATAAGCAAAGGGTGCCGCGTATGCAGATGGAGCAGCATAAGCGAAAGGTGCAGCGTATCTGTAGCTGTGCGGGAAGGCAGCGTATGGGAATGCTGGAGCATGAGTATAGACGACAGAGCGCTTACGACGGCTGGAGGTTTCTTGGCTGTCTCCGGATTCGAGGGCAAGGGCACGTGCCTTGGCAACTGCGGCAAAGTGCTCTTCCTTGGCGGCTTTGACTTCGGCGGTATCCTCAACTGGTTTTGGAGCGACTGGAAGCTCATAAGCTGGGGCAGAGGGAGCAACTGGAAGATCGTTTGAGGCTACGCGGAATCCGTTGGCATCGGCGATGTAGTTGACCTGAACCTGTTTGCCATCTGGGTTGATGTATGCATAACTGCCGACGACATTGCCGAATGCGTCCCTCTGTGCAGCGTGAGACTGTCCTGGGTGAGCATATCCGAAGCTAGCCTGGCCGAATTCGTCCTGAGCATGGTACTGGCTGGCTGTATAGGCTGGAGCATAGACAGCTGGGATGTATGGGGCTGCTACTGGTGCTGCGAAAGCTTGGACATGAGTAGTCTTTACTGTTGTAGCTGGGGCGGCAGCGGCGAATTGGGGATAGCCATATGGGTATGCTCCATATCCATACGAGTAAGGGTATGCTGCGTAGGGGTAAGCCGCAGTGTAGCCATAGCTGAAGGGCTTCGCGGAAGCAACAGCCGCGATCGATAGAAGAACTGCCTGAAAGAAATAGAGGCTTTGTCAATGACCTGCACAGTATGTAGCCTACTAAATCGTTTATGTTAGATCGAAAGAAATTTTGATGATGAAGCTCGGTGTCCGGTGCGAAAATGAATGCAGTCTAATGACAAGAACGTGGCTTTTAGAAGTAAAAGAAGGGCAATGCAGTTCAACTTTTAAGTGTCTTAACCTGATCTTCACCATCGTTTTTCTAAATCCAAATCTAGGCCTTTTGAGATTCTACAATTAATAGCAAGAAACCTTGTTAAAGGATGGAATAAATAAAATTGCGACTAAAGATTGCTTTGACTTACCAGTGTCTTCATGACTCTTTGCTTAATGTGAGCTAACAACTCTTAGAGGAAGGTGTGAAGAACTGATGCTGAGTAAGCTAAACACTCGTCTTTTATATGATTCCTCTGCTGCTTGTCGAGTTCATAGAACTTTTTCAGGTGTGGCTAATTGACGGCAGCGTTTTGATACCGCTTCAAGTAGCTGTGTGAAAGAAGCAAGCAGCGGTCCGGGTCCTTGTGCGTCCTTGCGTAAGCTAGCCACTCTGTTTTGAAATTATAGGGGGGGGGGGGGTAGCATCTGCAGTCAGAGTGGAACAGACCTTAGCAAACAAGAGGCTTACAAATGTTCCTACAAGCTATCTGACTGTGATTCATGTTTTATTGGATCAATTTGCGTTACTTCGATCCTTCTTGTGCTCCGCAGGCCAGCTAGAAAAACAACCCTAGTGTCAAGGTTTTTGGGATCCCAAAACGTAAGTGGAGGGATACAGCTATGACATCGGAAAAGTTGTTCGTCTGTTAATCTGTAAGTACGATAAGTCTCGAAGGAAATGATCTGTTCTGATGTAACTTGGTGTGAGGATCGTTTGGATCAAGGGAAAGGTCGAGTTCGTAGATGGGCTCTGTAGCCGTACATTTAAGGGTGGAGGAGGGGGTTGAGATTAAGGGGCAAACAATATATTTTTAAACAGCTAATGAGTTAGCTGATTAAGGGGTAAAAATACATGCTGAAAACGATTATGAAACCGAAAAATTTGCTAAAAGCAAAAGCTGTATTTGTAGTTGATTAGATGTCCGATTTAGGGATGACAATCAATTTTTACCCGGACATATAGTCCGCCGGTAATCCGGCTGAAACCGGTTTAACGTTGATTAGATGTTGAATATAATGTAGGAGTACGGAGATACGCTGAATTCGTTCTTGAGCTTTATTTTTTCGACGGACTTGTAGTTCTGGAAATCTGTCGAAACCGGAAAATTGGCACAAGTAAGGCAGGAAGTTTGAATCTGTTTCGTCAAAATAGATATGACTTATAGGGGTAAATGCACATTCTGAATCCATATCTGCACTTGCTTTTCTCATACGATTAGCTGTTTGGACTTAATCTGTTTCTAAATTTTAATATTAAAAATGTTCAAGGAGTTTGGCGAAGACCGGATCTGGCGAAGACAAGGCCGAATGGTCTGGATCAAATATTGAACTTTTGGGATCCCATGGAAACCCTTGGTCTTGTTCTAGATCTAACCTGAATAGGAGGCTTGCCAAGATGCGCCGAAACACATCAGACATGTCCGTTTAGCGCAGTCAAACAATAGTTTTACTTTTATTTTTCTATTTAGGCTATTTGCTTATTTTGTTAGTTTATCTGTCTGTTTTCATCTAGCTAATAGTAAGTAAGTAAGTAAGTAATTTATTTATGACCCGCCATTTTGAAATGGCGGAGTAAATGAAGAAAATAAACAAAACACATAAACATGCAGAAAAAGACACTTAATTTTCAATCTTCGGTCAGGAAGCAGTGGACGACGTCGTGCGCTGGTTGGCCCTGTTGTTCATGATTTTTGAAAGCGATGAGGAAACATCCAAAAGGGTCACACTTGCATCTTGGATTTTGAATTTCTCCGTCGATGTATTGTTATGACATAATTTCGACTAGTGGAGCAGGTGCTTCGCATATTTAAAATAACATGATCTCATCTTTTTAATCTCCTTCTTTCGCAGAACATGAGTGACGCCAGAACGAAATAGTATAGAAGGAGCGCAGAAGGTGCTGTACAAATTTCCCAATGCTTTACGATTATAAAGATACAACAGTATGTAAAGGCTTATCAAAAAGTATACATAACTTCGAGAAAATTCGTCGAAATTAAATGTGCCTTACATGAAGGAGCCATAATATAACGTGTTGAGTCAATAAACGTGCCGCTTCTCGAAGTAAATGACTACCACTACAGGGGTAAGGAGGAAACCCGATTTAACATACTGAGTCGCGTTTTCAGCAATTAGCGTGTTGAACATAAATCCTAACCCTAGGTTCACACAGACATTCGCACTGAGGCGATATAGGCTATCGGCGAGATTTTTTTCGCCAGTGTTGCTTCGTCAGGCAATTTTCAGTGTTGGTAAAATTCAACTTTAATCGGGCTACAGTACGATTGTATGCACGCAACAGCAACATGGACGACCCTTTTGATGATTCACTTTTAGAAAAATTCATTATTTTTAATTATTTAAAGGGTTATTTTTAATTATTTTGGTTATTTTTCGCGTTAAATTCTGTTGCCGACGAAAATTCAGTGTGAACATCCAGGCGATACAAATCTTCTATCGCTGCGATTGAAAATCTCGTTCATCACCGCGATTTGCTCTGTGTGAACCTAGGGTAACACGTTGCTCTGTCACCCGATTTCAGCGTCCGTGTTTTGCATAAGAGAACCCGGCACAGGATTTGTGTTTGGATTGGGTGTTAAACTGGAAAGAAACACGGGAGCTAAACACGCTTGAAGCCACAGAACACGGAACTCGTGTTGGGATGCGCAGTGGATGCGCTCCGTAAAAAACACTTTTGACGAACACGGGTTGAGAATCTCGAACCTGAAAACGCAACTCTTGACGTACTCGCAGTCGCAAAATATGCATACCGTGCACACCTTCGGATGGGAACTGATGTCACATAGCCACCCATCAGTTCGATGGGGGTTGTCAACTCAAATGCATATTTAAGTCAGTCTATTTACTCTTAGCCTAGTTTCCCCTGGTAGTGACTTTGGTGGTTTTGTGATGTTTGGCTTATCACACGTATTGGCATGTAATTGCTTGTACTGGCCATATGATCTTTAGTGAGGCATCATAGAATTAAGTTGTTTCAGCTTGCATTGCTTCTTTTGCTTGGGGCGAAGGCGGTGCCGGACCGTGAACCGAACTGCTATTCTATTATACCATAGAACCGGTCTGGGCGTCATCATTTCATCGTGCGTCATCTGCCTATTATGCAGTTCGGTTTTGAAACCGTTACGTCAGCCGGCTTTGGTACTTAAGGTGTCCAGTTCCGGCTTCATTATTTACGGGTCAATGTTTAGTATTTATAAGTTCAGCGGTGTATTCTCAGTGCGTCTTAGCATTATGTTGCCTTATCCTACGTTTGAAACTCCTGCACAAAACACAGTTTCGTTTTTGTTCTGATCTCTTTCTCTCCTGTTACGTCAGGCAGCTCCAACTCCGGAGCTGTTAGGGATCCTTCTGATTGGTCCACATGTTACAGACTCGGGGATTCTCCGACAGACTGTTGTGCTGATTGGTTGAGCGATCACTTTTCCACCTGTCGGGCGGTCCGGTGATCGCGAGCTAGGGTACTTCCAGATGTGCTAGGACGATGAAACTTGGCAGGCATACTAAGTACCCGACCAAACGAACTCACTCCCCCAATCCGACTGTCGTGGGGGAATTGGAGGGGGGGATCCGGAATGTTGAGGTATACTTAACTTTTGAATGGGAGATCGGACCTCGTGTCTCAGATGTCAATTTCAATGTCCGGACCGGCTCTGGTTACTTTGGGGGAAAACCGGAAATCGCGTGACACGCTAAGAGTGGGGGGGATGGGGACGGAACTTGGTGGGAAGAACAAGCACAAGCCCTAAATAGATAGTTGACAAGAAACGGACAGGATGAGGGGCTGCTCACTGGAATTCTTGCTGTACACCAAGAGGCAGAGAGGCGTACCCGGAGGCAGGGACCCCGGACACAAGAGAGCAGCATCCCACTCAGGAAAGTGCTTTTCAAAGTCTTCTGTGACTGAGGTCTTGGAAATTAGAAAACCGAAAAAGAAGCTGAAAACCAATATCGAACGGTATATTTATTTATTTATTTATTTTTATTTATTTAACTTCGACTACGGCTTCTAGAGCCATTACACATACAACACATAAAAACAACAACAAAATACATTTAAGATTGCGAGCCTTCTACGCAACAAGTGTAAAGTTCGCGGTTCCAGACTAACCACACAGGCAACGTCAGTCTCATATGGGGACTCGAAAGAACCACGAGCATGGGGTTTCGAGAGCGAAGAATTCGGGTCTGGAGAGAAAAGATAGCCCGACGCCGAAGTTCCCCGAAAGAAGGAAGGCCCTCACCCACAAACATGCCAGACGCACTACAATTCCATGCAAGTCCGTGTAGCCACCGAAAAGAGTTGTTATATAAAACCCGAAATGTATCTAGACACTTAACTCTCGTGTTACACACCAGTGACAAACAGTACAGCGGAGTACAGTAAGCTCTGAAAAGAAAGGTCTTAACAGAAGCCTCGCATCTACCAAACCTCCGAATTAATATATTGGCCCTCACAGACAGTGATCTGGAGAGCGCAGCAATGTGAGGCTCATCAGACATAGAAGGAATAAAAGTAAAGCCCAAATACTTGAAAGTTTGCACAAAAACTAGTACCTCACCAGACAAAATAACATCGGGGATGTAACGTAGTTGAAGACTTTTCGGGATAAACGCCATACAAACCGTCTTTTTCGTGTTGAAAAGAATATCATTTGCTTTCGCAAATTCATCACACACTTGAAGAAGCTTATTGAGCGCGAATACTGTGGGGGCTAGTATGGCTAGGTCATCAGCGTAGCTTAAGTTGTTGAAACACACACCTTGTACGAAACAACCCACTCCAAGGCTAGCCAACCGCTCATTCAACTCATCAACATATAAATTATACAATAATGGAGAAAGAACCCCACCTTGCCTAACACCATTAAGGACAGGAAAAGGATGGCTAAGAACACTGCTCCATCTAACTTGAAACCTTTGGGTATCAAACCATGCACCAAGGGTGCCAATAAAACGTGAGTCAATACCCCGCGAGACCATCTTTTTCAGAAGCTTCTCATGGTTAACCCTGTCAAAAGCAGCCTTAGCATCCAGAAAGCAAACAAACACAGGGGTTGCAAATAGCCAAAAATACTGGATAACTGCTTTAAGGACAAAAACACAAAATTCAGTCGACGATTTCTCTTTAAACCCAAATTGGAAGTACGATGAATCCAGTTGCTGCTGCAGTGCCGCATGCATACATCGCTCAAAAACCTTTGAAACCGTAGCAGCTAAAGCGATGGGTCGATAGTTACTGAGTGACGTCATGTCCCCAGAACTAGACTTCGGCACAGGGACAAGACATACCTCAACAAGAGCCTGCGGTACAAAATGATGGTTAAGAAAACCATTAAAGAGCAGCGACAGGATACAGGTCAAGGATGCTCCTCCAAACTTTAGATGGTTTGCCGTAATTCCGTCTAAACCTCCAGACTTACTACCAGAAAGCCCAGATATCGCACGACTCACGGAGTCAAGCGAGATCAGCTGCTCTCCAGGAGTCTGAAGGGACTGAGAAAATGCCTCCACTCTAACACTACCAACATCAGATTTAACAGAAGAAAATACATCACAAAAATGACCACGCCACAGTTCAGCAATAGCAACTGGCCCAATAGCACAACCCACTCGGTTCGTCGCTTTTGGCGCATTTTGGGACTTCGAAACAAGTCTCCAAAACAACCTAAACTTTGACGATCCGAGTTTTTCGGCAAGCGCAGTCGACTTCAGCATGTCCGTATTTTTCTTACACCACCGGAGTGCATTCCGGTATTTACTATTTAACGACTTTCTAAGTGTATCAAATTGATCCCCAGGAATTCTACCATTCCCGACCCACGATATAAAAGCTCTCTTGGCAGCTCCATAAAGGGGCCGCACACCAAAATATTTTTGGAAGCTATCGAGATAGTTGATTGTTGAGTTGGAGACATGCTGAATTCGAATATGAAATTTATTTTCTCACCAGACAAATAGTTCACCCGGAATCCGGCGAAAACCGGAAGATTTGTGACAAGTAAAAGCTTAATATGAAGTTGATTAGAGGATCGATTCAGGAGCAAAGAGACGTGCTGAGTCCGAATATAAAATTTATTTTCTCGCCGGACAATTAGTTTGGCCAGAATCCGGCCAAAAGCGGAGAATTCGTTAAAAGTAAAAGTTTTATATAAAATTTGATAAGATGTTCGATTTGCGGGTAAGAAAACATGCTGAATTCGCATATGACAGTCATTTTCTCACCGGATGTATTTCATCGCTCGGAATCCGGCTGAAACCGGAAAATTTGAAGTAAAAGTTTAATCTGAAGTTGATTGGAGGTTGGATGTGGGGGTAAGGAGACATGCTGAATTCTTTTTTGAGCTTTAGTTTTTTGACAGACGAGTAGTTTGTCCGGAATCCGGCCGAAACCGGAAGTTGGGCAGAAGTAAGGAAGGAAGGAGATACGACGTAGGCTAGACCATATGCTGAATGGATATTTGAATATTTGACAGCGCAAAACGGATATCTGAACTTGTTGAAGTTCAGCTGGCGTATCCGGTTTGCACTGTCAAATACGAACTTGGTCTTCTGCGGTTATTACCATTGGCCTTAACCTGTTTGTAAATGTTAAAAGTAAAAATGTTTTAGAAGTCCGTTGAAGACCGAATATCTACAAGACCGAATTGTTGGGAGCAATATTTTAATTTTTTGGGATCCCATTGAAATCTTTGGTCTTGTTACCGGAAGGATTTCGCTTACAAGTGGGTTCCTTAACGTACAACAAATAATTTTGAGCAAAATATACATTTTCATGATCCGCATGAGCCCATCATCATTTTTTCTTCAAGGGTTTTGCTTACAGATGAATTTCTAGCACCCTTAAAGTGCGCATCATCACAGCCAAGTGCAGAAATAAAATACTTTTTAACAAACGATACATTTTTGTGAGTTCGAGCGGCCCATGAGGTTCTTATTACAATGGTAGTGCTTTCTAATGATCACGATAAACAAACGAATTGGCAAATTCCTACTTTTGTCCTCTGACCCAGTTTTGCAAGTGCCATATAGCACTAGCTCTTGTTCATTTAACCAGCATTCGCGGTCAGAAAGGAAAGTGAAGGACAGCTATGACATCCGAAATATTTCCGTCCGTTCATCCGTCTGTCTGTCCGGAAGCACAGTGGAAAGGTTTGATGAAACTTTCCACATTTTACATTTGCCACAAATTCCCAGATGGTCCATGTACCTCAACGAGTAAGGGTGTATGTGTGTGTGTGGGGGGGGGGGAGGTTTCCTAAACATTTAAAAGGTTGCTCGGTGTTAGCCGAGATTGTTAATTCTTTGGAATCCGGTGAGAGCAAAATTGTGGAAGCAGAGAAAACTGACCCAGATAAAGGAGTGGACACGCTGGGTGTCACAACAGACTAAACCAAGATATGATGTTACTTCTTGCTGGGGGGGGGGGGGTCGGCCAGGGGATATGGATCTGACTGCTGACAGTTCCAGGCCCATACCATATATAGCCCAGTTTCGACTGCCATTCCGGCTCCGAATGCTCGCACTCGGAGTTTCTTCCAACGTTGGTAAGAAAAGAAAAACTCTGAAACTAAGCTAGTATTATGAATAAAACAACACCCTTGTAACTGTTCTCTTATTTCAGGTTGTGACACTAGTTCCGAAGGTCTGTCCCTCCGCCGGCCACACAGCATCTCCTTCGAGTGCCGCTTTGCCCTGGAAGTCGGTGAGCTTCTCTTGTCGCTTCTTCATGCATGGGGAATCGACTACGATCTTGACCAGGTCTGCCAGACGCAGTTGGGTCTCTTGAAACCTCAAGCGCCAGTTTCTTTTGGACATTTGTCTAAATCAGGTAAGAAACGGAATGGATGTTCGGCGTGCTAATTGCATGTCTTGCATTTGTCAGTGGTGTGTCCGGTTGTTCAGTTGAAATACCTGAACAACAAACTCCCTTAAAAGGGTTTCGTAGAAAATCGAGCAGCTTGAGCGAGCGTAGGGGCCCCAAGTTGCTAACGCTCGGCGACGCGTAATCGTTGCGACGCGAAGGTAAACAAAGGAAGAGTAGCCTAATGGAGAGACATACTGATTGTTGGAAATTAAAATTGTCTCCTGACAGGATTTTGATACTAACTGTCTGGAATAAAACATTTGAGAGCGGTACTTTTAACGAACGTCTGTGCACTACACGGCGTTGATTGTTGCGCCGTGGCTTATGGGCATGCCCTGTCTTTTCAAAGGCTAAGATCTTTCGATCACTTACAGACTTACATTCAGACATGGTCAAGCTTGCTAACTGGATCATAGTCGGATTCCAGTCTCATCGGGTTATAGGGTCTTTTCCTCTCTAAATAGATGTTTGCCTTGTGCTACTCTTCCATTCGTCACGGGGTACGAATTGACTTGACTTGACGAAGTAACTTGCAGAAATTATATTAGTGATCCTCTCTGTCTCCATGATTGCTCAACCCATCGTTTCCCGGGAGCACTTAACTTCGTCCCATGTGTAAAATATCCGTTCTAAAGGCATTTTATGTAGTCATTTTTGCATGTATCACGATCGGCTCTTTCCAAGGGCTCTTGACCCCCGTGGTACGTGTCTTCATTGCCGTCCTTTGCAAAAACTGTTTTTTATGGCACTTGCCTTCCGGCCAAGTGCCATATACCGATCACTTTTCCGTCGGTCGGTCAGTCCGGTGTTTGCGAGTTAGGGTACTTCCAGATGAAACTTGGACGATGAAACTTGGCAGGCGTATTAGGGACCCGACCAATCGGACTTGGAAATAGTCACTTGCTCTGCTCGGTCCGACCTTCGGGGGAGGGAGGGGAGCCGGAATCCGGAATTTAGTGACATGCATAACTTTCGAACGGGTGATCGGATCTTAATGAAGCTTGGTATTTGGAAAGATTTCATGTCTCAGATGTGCCATTTCAAGTCCGGACCGAATCTGATTAATTTTTTTTTTGGGGGGGGGTGGACGGGGGAACCGCAAATCATGTGACACGCTTAGAGTGGAGCGATCGGGATGAAACTTGGTGGGAGGAACAAGCACAAGCCTAGGTACATTATTGACAGAACCGGACCGGATTCGTGCACCGTGGGGGGAGTTGGACGGGGGGCGGAATTCCGTTGATACGGAGTTAAGTTACTTCCAAATCGGCTAGGACAATGAAACTTGGCAGGCAAGTCAGGGGTCCGAGCAGATTAAGCTGTATAACATTGGAACGGGAGATTGGATCTTAACGAAACTTGATATTTGGAAAGACCTCGTGTCTCGGATGACCCGTTTAAAGTCCGGACCGGATCTGATAAATCCATTGAGTCAAAGTACAGGTCAAGTTCATAGATGAGCCGTTTAAACCCATATTTAGTGGTGGTGGAGGGGTTTCAAATTAAGGGTCGACTTTTTTTTAGTCGATCTACGGGGAAGGAGACATGCTGAATCCATAATAATAATAATAATAATAATAACACTTTTATTTCAGCGTAAGCCATATAAACAACACAAAAAAATTAAAATATAACAAGCGAGTACAAACTATCTACATCATGGTGGCTCAGGGTCGAGCAAATGACTCCATATCGGAAGATTGAAGAATAGTGGGTTTGCAGCGAACTCCACTAAATCATTCCGCGACTCCATTAGACGACAAAAAAACGATGTTTTCAACTTCCTCTCAATTTCAATAAATGTGCAACAATGGTTCGACACAAACGCTTGGCTGATGCTAGCTCGGAATTGTAGCTTTGCTAACCGACGGAAAACACGCTTATAACAAGCTTCTAGGCTCAAACGTGATCTTTTCGTATGGTTATACACCAGGGGTAACGCGAAAAATGAGTAGCAGTACGTCCTAAACAAATGCACTTTAACAGCAAGATTCACGTCATTAAATTTCCAAATTAGGACGTTCCCCCGCTTACATAGGCTATGGGTAAGTTCTAAAATATGGCAATCATCCCGCATCTTATTACTAATCCAAAAACCTAAATACTTAAACTCTGAAACGTAATCCAATGTACGCATAGAAAGCACCACCGGAAGACGGGGAAGATCACATCCGCTAGGAAGCAGAGCCATTGCTACGGTCTTTTTAACATTGAAAATGATATCAAAACTAGTTGCATAATGATCACAAACAGCAAGAAGACGGTTCAGTCCATGTACCGAAGGCGAGAGAATTACCAGGTCGTCAGCAAAGAAAATATGGTTAAAGCACTTGCCACCGATGAAACACCCAATATCAGCAATTTTCAGCTGTTCGGACAGACGGTCAACATAAACGGCATACAACAAAGGAGATAAAACCCCACCCTGGCGTAAACCATTCACCAGTGAAAATGAAGAACTAGAAGCGTCCCCCCACTTCACAAAAAACTTCTGATTCCTAAACCAAAAAGCTAGTAAACGAATATACTGTGCAGGAATACGTCTTCTAGCTAAAATTTCAAGAATTTTACTGTGATTCACACGGTCGAATGCCTTCGTTGAATCTACAAAGCAAACAAACACTGGCGTAGAATAAAACCAAAAATATTCCACAACGAATTTAAATACAAAAATCGCAAAATCTACACCATGAGAAGCTTTAAAACCAAACTGGTAATCACTTGTTCTAAGGCTATCCTTCAGTTTAGAAAGGATACACTTTTCCAACAACTTAGACAGAATAGTGGCAAGAGCAATTGGTCTGTAACTATCCGACAAAGCAACATCACACCCTCGACCCTTAGATATAGGTACAATAGACACAGCCATCAGTGAATCCGGTACACAGCCATGCCGAATAAACGCGTTAAATAACAGAGCCAAAATTCCAAACTGCTCTGTCGATGCATACTTAAGATGTCTAGCAGATATACCATCTACTCCTCCGGCTTTCCCAACATCCAGCTCCCTTACCAATTTCTCGACTTCACATCCAAGAATAGGGTTTAGGGATTCCGAAGCAGAAAGGGTACTCGTCCAAGAGCAATCACTGGGCACCAAATTAAAAAGTGAAGAATACTTTTCCCGCCATAATTCTGCAATATCACCATCACCGACCACACCATCTACAGTTTGAGAAACACCACACCTTCTAGGACAAAAAACATCCCTTACTCTATTCCAAAAGTCCCTTACACCAGTAGAAGAAAGGAAGGAAAAAGCTAAAGCTTCCGCCCTCAGAGTACGCTCATTATGCCTGCACCATTTAAGCTTAGTCTTAAAATTCGACCGGGCACGTCTCATAGCATCCGCAATAACTCCGGATACTGGTCTACTAGCTCTAATCCAATTATGGAATGCATTTCTAGACCATCGGTACAAATCAGCAAGATGTCTATTCCACCCAGGAATCTCGACATGACTCCTCCTCTTAGAGCGAGCTCCTGTTAGAGGTATTGATATCCTCGCAGCAACAATAAGGGCACTAATAAATTGCACATAAATATCAAAAATCACCGACTTATGATTAGCATCATTGCAGCAAGACTCAGTGCAAATAAGCGCGTCATTTTGCAAATTTAACTTACTTAGTCCATCCTTTGTAGAAACCAAATAATTCAGAAGGTCCTCGGGACTAGCAGACTGCCAATCACACTTCGGGTCCACGAGAGGGCATTCTCTGCTGCTAACAGGACTAAATATCACTGCGTCAATCAATTTCAATTTCAATTTATTTTTAAAATTCCTTCACGGGCAAGCCGAACATTGGATTTTTCGTCATAAACATAATAACATCAACACCTTTGTCATAATTTTTGTCATAAATAATAAACTTATATACAATTCGAATCACTGTAAGTGATCATTTACAATTACACTTATATTAGAACTGAAATTCAAATCACTATAACATAAACAAGAGTTACAACGAATTATGCATTTCGACGAATGACGTCACGTTAAACGTATGTAAGAACTAGGATTCAAACAATTATAAAATAAGCACGAATTACGATGAATTATACGAGAATCACGATGAGTTATACATTTCGACGAATGACGGTACGAAGCTTTTTCTGTATCGGTCATGAGATGCAGAAAGGGGATGTAACTTAGGAATCGGCTGCGAAACCATTCGCGCAGGTCTAGGCCTAACAGGTTCAAACTCAGGCGGGAAAATGTCTCGCAGACGAGGATTCTCAAGCGTCTTAACTCCAAATTTGAGGCACATTTTTTCCCGACGTTGGGCCAAAGATTCCAGCTTGAAACTCCGAAGAAGCTCAATGTATGGCACCTTTGGCGATTTGGAAGTAACAAGGAGGGCTCGGAATTGCAATCTCTCCAACGAATTCGACTGATCCCGTGTCAAACCGAAGTGCCATACCTGACAGCAATATTCTAAAGTGGGGCGGATAAAAGACAAGAAAATTTTTCAACGTTTAACCTAAACATAAGTGGTAAATGATCGGGTCCCATACCATAATCAATCCGGAAACCATCTAATAGTTGAGAACAAGACTGAGAAGCCAGCACATGATCCAACCAAGATGTCGAGCCCAAATGAGCCTCGCTCACATACGTGAAAGAATCAGAAGGTAAAGAAATAACGTCACGAATCGAAAGATTGTACGAATCCGCGAAATCTTTTAGATACTTAAAATACCCAGGATTCGGACTAGCAGGACACGCATTCGCATTCCAATCACCAACAATAATAATGTCATTATAGTCAAGGCATTCAGCGAAAACACCTAGTCTGTTCAGACACTCTAGGAATTCTGGTTCGTGCTCCGCACTAAACGTCGGCATGTATACATTAACAAAAAGAAATAGCCTAGACATACTAGAAAACTGCCAACCAATCATCCGATCATCCTTAAGGTCAACGTATTTAGCATGGACACCAAGACTCTTCCTCCATAAAACAGCCACACCTCCAAATGGTCTCCCTATCAGGATTTCGTTATCCTTCACTGGAGAAGCTCCGTTACCACAGAAATCCGGATGTAGTGACTGTAATGTAACTAAGTCACGTTCCTGCAGCCAGATTTCTTGAAGGAATAGAACATCGCACTGAGCTAGTAAATCTCTAATAACATGCAGATTTGATCTTAAAGATCGACAATTATATGTAATGCATCTAATCGGTGGCGTTAGGGTCACTCTGAGGGGCCGCCCGGGCTTCGAAATAACGCCGCACTAATACACCTGATGGCCAGAAATTATCTTTCATCACGGTTTCCCGGTACACCGCTGGCAACACAACTTTGAATGAAGCACTATACTGGGCTTTTCCGTTAATCTTTTCGCATTGAACATTCCTCGGGTTACATTTTAACTTTTGCGCTAATGAACCCGCCAACGCCTCGGGCCGTGTGTCAGGATTTAGCCTTGCAACAAAAAACGACGATTTCTTCTCATCCAAGACAGATTTTATGCCTCTAAGTGCTCCAATTTATGCCTCTAAGTGCTCCAAGTACTCCTCTGAAACTTATTTTCTTGCCGGACAGTTAGTTCTCCGGAATCCGGCCAAAACTGGAAAATTTGTTAAAAGTAAAAGTTTTATTTGAAGTTGATTAAAAGTTGGAATCAGGGGTAACAAGACATGCTCAATCTATATATGACAATCATTTTCTACCCGGATATATTGTTCGCCTGGAATCCGGCCGAAACCTGAAAATGTGTAAAAGTTTAGAGGTTCGGTGTAGTGTTAAGGAGGCACGCTGAATCCATATATGAAAATTGTTTTCTCGCCGGACAAATAGTTAGGGAATCCGGCCAAATCTGACAATTTGTTAAAAGTCAAAGTTTATCTGAAGTTGATTAAAGGTTCAATATAGGGGTAAGGAGATATTTTGAATTCGTTTTGAGCTTTAGTTTTTGGCTAGACAAATAGTTCACCCTCTGCCCGAAACCGGATGTTTGGCAGAAGTAAGGCTGGAAGTTTCGATCAGTTTCGTCGGAGCAGATATGACGTATAGGGGTAAAATGAGATCCCATCGAAACCTTCGGTCTTGTTTGAACTGTGTGCTCACATTTTTGGCTCGGGTGTGATGCAGATACACATTAAGGATTTCCTCGCCGGTTTGTCTGCACTTCGAGTTGAAACAAATTTCTATGTTTTCCGTATGATGTTGATGATGGTGCCATCCTGGCCGGGATTCCAATCCTCGACCGCCCGACTCTAGTCGGGTTTCGGCAGTACAATCACAGATTTGCCCAGAGATTTGGCCCAAGATTTGGCTGTCCAAAGTATTCCAAGAGAAGAAAAAGAACATTAAAATGGAAAAAGGGACTTTGGAGTGTTTCATCTCATGAATTGTGTCAAAAGAAAGCAGAAGCTCAAAGACCGTCCAAGTATCCAGAAAAAATACCATAGAAGTTTTCAGTTTGGTCGCTTTTTTTTAAGTCTAAATAATGCAGAAATTGTTAGGTGATATTAAGTTCTTAACTTATTGCTTCCGTTTGACTGTTTAGAATCAAATTTCCTTTTTTTCTGCATGCTGTTGCTCGCATTAAAAAAAAACAGGTGGCTTGAAATTTATAGAAGTGTTTAAAGAAGCATACCTCCACTGAACGGTACCGGAGCATGGCGTGAACTCTTGGTGATAGACGTAATTAGAAGGGACTAAACCTGGTTGCTATCGGCACAACCTTAAAGAAGCTGTCTTGTCAGAGGCTTTCCAGTAAAGCTTTTTCTTTAAAGCGGGCCACAAAAAATTGTCTTTCTACCAAAGACACAATGCTAACCATCCCTACTGTCACTATGAATGTTCAAAACCACAAAAAACACCGTCAAAGGATGAGCAAATTAAGAAAAATCCACCAAATTTCCTAGGTTTGAAATAATTCTGCCTGCACTAAATCTCAGCCGATTATCCCGGACAGCTGTTATGGCACGTAGGGAGCCAAGGATCAAAATTATAATTTCCATCTGATGCTCCAACTGTTTATTACAAATACAGTTAAATTAAAAAGCCAAGACCAGTGTGGACCAGATGGGCTTTGTAGCCCTAGATTTAGTGGTGGGGCCGGCCGAAACCGGAAAGTTTGTTAAAAGTAAAAGTTTTATTTGAACTTGATTAGATATTCGATTCAGGGGTAGGAAGACATGCTGAAGACGATGGTGAAAACTATTTTCTCGACGGACAAGTAGTTTGCCCAGAATCCGGCCCAAACCGGAAAGTTTGTTAAAATTAAAATTTTGTATTTGGAGTTGATTAGATGTTCGATTAAGGGCAAGAAGACATGCTGAACACTTATGTGAAAACAATTTTCTACCCGGAATGTAGTTCGCCCGGAATCCGGCCAAAACCGGAAAATTTTTAGAAGTTAAAGTTTTATTTCTGGTTGATTAGATAACCGATTTAGGAGTAAGAAGAGATGCTGAATCCGTGTGTGATAATCATATTTTACCTGGACATATAGTTCGACCGGAATCCGGCTGGAGTCGGAAAATTTGTTACAAGGTAAATTTTTATTTGAAGTTTATTAGATGTTCATGATTGGGGAAAGAAGATACCCTGAGTTCGTTTTTTAGCTTTCTTTTTTCGCCGGACAAGTAGTTCTGGAGTTCTGCCGAAACCGGGAAATGGGCAGAAGTGGCAGGAAGTCTTCGTCAAAACAGATATGACTTATAGGGGTAAACACACATGCTGAATCCAAATCTGAACTTGGTTTTCTCAGATGATTAGCTCTTTGGCCTTAATATTTTTCTAAATTTTAATTGTAAAATGTTCAAGGAGTCTGGCGATGACTGGATCTGGCTAAGACAAGACCCAGTTGTCTGGATCAGATATTGAATTTTTGGGATCCCATCGGAACCTTTGGTCTTGTTTCTCGAGCCAAAACAGCAACTTGGCAATCGAGTTCAAATCTAAACAAACTGGTGGCATGCGATCACTAAGCGAAGGTAAACAGAATGTTTGGATTAGGTCTTTAAGGTCCAGTCATTAGCGAACTGATTTTATTTTCTTGTTGCTTTTAGGCCATCTGGTATTGGTCCTACCTACGGTGAACCCCCAGGTTCCACCGTCTGCCTCCAAAAACGCTCTCAATCAACCACCCGCACAGAAGTTCAACCCCTTCGTGAACCAAGCTCCAACTATTGAATCGTTTACCAGCAAAGCTCACTGGGAGCTCTTCAGTGCTTTGACCACAAGTCATCTGCTGTCGGTTGTCTCCCTGGCTAATACTTTGATGTCAGTCCATATGACCTCATTCTGGGAAACTAGAACATCGATCAGGTAAGTTTCTTTTGGGTGTTATGCATACTAGTGCTGTTATGTTACGGGTATTACTCCCGAGTTTGAGAGCGTTAGTGTAAATTATCAGTCAGGTCTTCAAGGGTACCTTGCACTACCGAGTGTTTCTGCTAAGATGTTCTAATATAATTGACTACTTTAAAGTTTAACTGAAAAGCAAACTTATTGTTCGATCATTTAGTTGAATGCACTGACAATATTTGGATATTGCTAAGAGATTTGTTTTTATGTTCCACTATCTGCTCTAGTATTGAGCTTCAGTATATCTACGGCCGTCCCCGCAGCGCGAACTCTACTATGACGCGGAATATTTGAATGTCAACACAAACGCGGCTTTTCAATGGGCCGTGAAAAGCTTGTTGAAGACTGCTTAGTGCCTGAACAAAAAAATTTACATAAATCTTTTTCGTCAAGCATATGACACAGGTACAAGCGCATAGAGGTACCACAAATCCGACAGGGAAATTCCACTATTTGAAAATAGATTATTCGTGAAAAGCTGAGCAACGAATTAACCCATTTTCGTCGGGTCTTCAAGCCTCTTAAGTGAATAAGTGAGGGGTAAACAAGACTGTCCTATCTCTGCCATTTTCAGTTTAACTTTGAAACCTAGCTGCTGTGCTTACAGCAAATTGTGGAAGGGTTGCAACTTTTTTAGCCTCTCCCCATGCCGCTTTGTATTCGATGACAAATGCGGGAAAATGTGCATATCTGATCTTCCAACCAATGCCTTCTTTGGAAACAACGATCGAGAGCCTGCTACGTCATGTAAACAGAACAGATACCGCAAGCGTTAGAATCAAAACGTGTAATGCCAGTAGGAGAGATAGAATATACCTATGAAATGGAAAATCTCGGGAATGAGAACATTAGGGCTGTGGAATGCGTCGGTAAATTCGAATCGTTTTATCAGAGAAATTAAATGGCTCTGTGACCCAAAATGGCTCCATTGTCTGTCCGTGCCGGAATGGGTTAGCGCGCTGGACTCCCAAGCGAAGGGTCACTTGTTCGAGTCTAGGTGGTGCCGACCGTTTGGTTTAGGGCGAGGATTAGTTGCGTTTCCCCGTAAGACAAGCCAAAGGTCCACCCAGCTTCAAATGGGTACCTAGAAAAATGTATGAAAAGCACGGGAAGCGTCGGATGATTTGCCCCCAACCACCGCTACGCGAATTTTAAAGGACCCCTCCCACTATTTACTATGAAAGGTCTGGAGTGACGGAACATGACATTGTTTTGGGATCCCAAATCATCCGTGATTGAATACCGGCTTAGTGAAGTTTGTCCGTCCGGAAATCCGTTTATTAGCACGACAACTGTCAAAAGGGTAGAGATAGTCTGTTCAAACTTGGCCTGGGGGTCTCTTGGGTCAAAGTACAAGCTCGGAAGACGGAACACGTAGCCCTAAATCTGAGGGGGGAGGGTTGCAAATTGATGCGAGAAACACAATTTTGCTTTAACAATTAGACTGTCGGTTAAGTCGGTTAAGACTGTCGGATTTTTGTGCTCCATTGGCTGTGACGACCAGGTCTAAGTTTTCAGTCATTTATAGAGGGATTACATTGTGGAATGGGTTAGAAAAGGAATTACTGGAAAAGGAAAATATGAATGAGTTTAAGAATGCGATTAAAAATAAAATGTATGGTAAGTATGATTTCTAGCAAATATATTAAATTAGTAGTTTATTTTAGATTAAATTAATAGATTTTTTTTTTTTTTTTTTTTTTTTTTTTTGCCCAGGTGGAGGAGAGAAAGTTATTTTTGTTGAGTTGTTTTGGTTTGTTTGTCTTTGGAGGTTGATTCCACTGCTGACAACGTTATGTGATCGGTACTGTGCATTTAGTGGTCACCCCCAGGACAACCTGGACGCCCAGGTTCTCGGGTGACTGGTTTATCTGAAGATGTATTGTTTAGTTCCTATGTTTTTTTGTTAGAAGTTGTTTAATGTTATTTTGTGTAAATAAAGAATAACCTAACCTAACCTAAGAGTAAGGAGACAGGCCGAATCGCCATTTAGACTTCTTTTCTCGCCGGACAAGTAGTTCGCCCGGAAAAAAACGGAAATCAGTTGTCAACACAGGTTTAAGGCGACACGCTAGACCGAATTCCGCGGGAATTCGACGAAAACCGAAATTTGAATGCACGAATGAACAAATTTTGTTGCCCATCAAAATTGGCACAGGAGGATCTAGGTGGAGTGGACAAAAGAAAAGCTTTGTTTACCGGAATATGATGTAAACCCGAATTCCGAAGTAGTGTAGACGGTAAGAACATGCTAAAACAGATATTCTATGGGGTCAGATATTCTTCAAGAGGTTGAATAGTGATTAAATAACAAGTTGAGGCGTGATGAAGACCAGAAACCTAATGACTCGGTTCTCTGAATGAACAAGTCAAATAAATATACCGTTTTGGGATCCCACCGAAACCTTTGATATTATTTAAGTAGGCTAAGAAATATGACCGCTTTTCACTGAAACTTTCTTAAACTAAAAAGCAGATTGGAAAAGTTGATGTAGATTATGTGACTAAAACGGACAATTAAGGAAGTGTAGTATCGTTTCTCGCACTTCAGTTGATATCGTGGGGTCACTGACTCCCCGACACTTGCTGTGCAGCCCTTCCTTGCATCGGCCGAAAGCAGCGATGCCGGCCATAATTTAGGTGATTCATCTTCAAACATGCTGATTTTAATATTCTAACACGTTGCGACCGGTGTCAGCCGGTGCCGACACCGGGCACTTGCTGCACACCAAAATCAAGAGTGGGCAACCCCACGGTTGATAGAAGAGGTTTCCACGAGATAGAGAAATACTCAGTAGCTAGCTAGACGGCAAGCGCATTCTCAACTGAATGGGGTTTTCCGTGGTGCCATGATTTTGTTCAGTTTAGGGTGTGTGGGGGGGGGGGGGGGGGGGGGGGCTGGAAAGAAACGGAAATAGAATTCGGGCTGCCGACGAATTATGCCATCGAAAATCAAGAAAAGACGCTAGTTTTGATCTTAAAGGAGCCCTAGCACTACTTACTCTTCAACTTACAGTATTTTAAAATATTCGAATACTTTAAAACTAGGTTGTGCTTTCAACAAACAACCCGTCGTTTTGGCTGTTTAAGCTTTTTCCGAGACCGAAGAATGTTGCGTTACTATTATAGGTAAGACAGGTCGTTTAAGATACGTTTTTACTTTATACAGGTTAGTCGATTACGGGTTAATTATCAAGTGATGTCCCCTTCCCTCCCCCCCCCCCCCTTTCGTGTTTTGAAACTCGGCCTTCTAGGTCAACAAGAAATCGCTGTAACAGTGAAAGCGAGCGAATGGAGCAGATGCAGAGTAAGCAGGCGTGGATTCTAATGGCCACACTTCATTGTGTCATGCTCCCTGACAAAGTGCGGAGCTTGGCTGCTGCCCCTGAAGACAGCCTCCTGACTTCTAAGGCGTTGATGCTGCGCTCTCGCGGTGGCTACAGAAAAGTTCTTGTCGAGACCCTAGCTCGTCGCTGGCAAGATAGATGTCTCGAGGTTCGTTATTTTCACTGCGGGGATGACTAGAAGTAGTAAAAAAGGTCCATGATGTTCAATTACGAATCTCATGATACATTATCTTTTCACTTGTTGTCCGAGACCCGAGTATCTAATATACGTGTAGCGTGTACCCGAGCGGTTGGTACATATTTGACTATACCGGTACTCTGATCTTAATCTCCGAAGGATTGGTTCGCGACTGTGGAGGGGGAAGTTCGGACGGTAGGTCCTGGGTCCTACATTCAATAGACAGTGTTGAGAAAACACTTACGTTTAATATTGAAGTTCTGTATACATCAAATACACCTGTTAATCCAACTCTCCTTAATCAGTACTGACTATCTAATAAATTTACATTGGTCCTTGTATACCTGCTTTTCCCCCTTGTTCTTAGCGCTTCCCAAGACAGGGCAAACAGGCACTGCATGTGAGGCAAATGCGAATATTAGAGAAAAGGGACTTTGAGACCAAGAGGCAGTGCGACTGTTCGAGCAAAAGGGGATGTGCAACAATAGTCGCTTTGCGAGAGTTGTTTTGAACATCTGGAATTAAATATTTCTTGTCGTTACAATGATAAGTTCTCCATTTTTGCGTCTGTACCTGAGCCTCGTTTTGTTGCAATAGCGCTGCCGCATCGCTGCTGCAGCACTTCTTTGCTTTTGCATAAAAAGCGTTTTTAGATTCACTTTCTTCTTGGTTGAAGCGGCAGCGCTGCAGCATCTTGCAGGGAAGCACGGACTTGGTCGGGGAGCAAGTCCGTGATTCTCGAGAAGTGCTGCCGTCTTCCTCGGAAGCGCTGCAGTGCAAAAACGGATGTAGGAAGAATCAGTCCGGAATCGGCCAAGAAGTGGACCTGCAGCATGCAACAAAAACGAGGCTCTGGCATGTCGCTGGAAGGCACCTTTTGGTTTAATAGGATAGATATATAAGACTAATCCTAGATTCGAAGAGGGTATTTTTTTATTCTTAAGTAAGATCACATGTTTTCTGTAACATAAAATTTGTCATATTTTCGTTTCATCCACCGTTTCCCACTGCCGGATAACCAAATAGGCATAGTAGAGGGCTGCTTGGGGGCCACTCTGACGGCGGATCAGAGATATCAGAATTTTAATCTAGAAGGAAATGACAGTCGGCAATGTCACAGTATTGATGGTCACTCTAGTCCAGTGGTCGACGGTAGCAGTGCTAAGAGGAAACTTGCAAGGGGCGTAATTTTCACTGCCTAGGGGCCTCCTACCGATGAAAAATTCTCTGAGAATAGTAGTATGAAGTTGCATGAAAAAGCAGCATGCCGTACCAACTGATGCTTCTCCATGCTACTGGAGCAAGGCGGGATGCAACTGAATACTACCAAGAACAAATAATCACAAAGAACTTCTGTTTTGAGTCGCATGCAGCGACTGTGAAAACCCCGACAAAACTGAGCGGACCTAGAGGTATTTACTCTAGCTTTCAGCTCATGTTGAAACCCGTTTACTCCTCTTCCGTCTCCGCCGTTGCTTATCGCAAAAGAAATAGTGAAGGGGGCCGGCAGGAGGTGTACTCCGCGTGCTGACCCGCTCTGGAGCGCGTGCATAGAACCAATTAGCTTTGACTGCTACTTTTCCTCACCAGCGACTAACAGCAATTTAGCTATTTGTAGAGAAGGTAACGAAAGGTGATGTCGCGCGAAGCTAGTAACCTCCGCTCGTTCGTAGCGGACAGGGTATGGGGAAGTATTCGACTCCGCATAGTCATATTACAGAGACAGGGAGATGGAGGTTATGTCAGATTATTTGTTCTTGATACCACTGCATAAGATTAGCACAGTGTGAGGCACATTAAAATTAAAGTATTCTGTACTACTGCATGTAACTTTTCAAATGGTTTCAAGTTTATATTATGGCCCACAGACCTTGGGACCGCTGTGGACTTATGTCTCAAAGTTTACTGGATTTCTTTTCCGCAGATCCGCGAGGCTGCGCAGGCGCTTCTTTTAGCGGAGCTAACACGCCTTGGTGCGAGGGGAAGGAAGGAGCTGGTCGACATTTGGGGCCCTTTTTTGCCAAATTACACTGATGCTTTCGCCAACGCGCCGGTGCAAATGCCAGGTAACGCATTTTTGTCTTGCCGGGCATTGATGAATTAATTACCTATATACTGACTAATCCTACGTCTCTGATCATCCCGTCCGTTCCTGTGTACTGTTTATCCACCCTAACGGCGCAGGACTTACTCTTTCTTTCTCCTTGTTTGACACATTTCGACGCGGATCGCGGATCAGCTTCTGATGACGAGTTCGAATCACCTGTGTTCGAATATGATAAGATATATATTTGCACAAAAAACCCGAGGGCCGTGGAAATACAAGACATTAATCTATTTGCCATATTCCAACTTGATAACCCTTCTCGATGATTAAAGGACCTGTCTACCCTATAATAATAACGCAACCTACTTCCATAATCACTTCATATATTTCTAAAACGGAGACCCCAATTTCGTACGGTACATTCTATCCCCTCTAACAGAACCACGCTGATTTTCTCTCTTGCCGTGTTTTGTGACCTTCGATGTGTATCACGCTGTTCACGGTTGTCTGCGAGAAGTTTTTGCATCAGAAAAACCGGTTATTTAAATTGTTTCCCCACGGGTCTCGGAAATGGCTTAAAACAGCCAAACCGTGAGTTATTTGTTGAAAGCACAGCCTAGTTTTAAAGTATTCAAATATTTTAAAATACCATAAGTTGAAGAGTGAATAGTGCGAGGGGTCCTTTAAGGAATCTTCCCAGCTGGTGAAATCCCGTAAAGCATTCATCTGTCGTCACTTTAACCATGCACTCCTCATAACACATTTCTTCCCCAAACAATTCTTCCCTCAAGCCATCCAATTTAGTACATTCACGCATCAGCTGCACCACATTCTCATTCATATCCCACCACATGGGGCAGTAATAAGGACCAATCCGACTTAAACCCCTTCCCACATCCCTCCAGGAATAGAAGCACTATCTACTGCGACTTGTGCTTTGAAGCATAACTCTTAGAAATGAGATTTTCCCTTTGAAACAGACCAGAAAAAAACAATTTTGAAAACACTATAACTTTCCACCTGAAATTAGCGATGTTCTTGTTAGAGCTTGTCGACTCTATCCAGCCTTCCTGCTCTCCGATGCAGCGGCTGGGCGCAAAACGTTTGAAAACTGAACGTGCCGTGGTTAAAAAGTTGGAAAACCAAGCAAATAAAAGAAGTCAAAAAGAGAAGATTATCATGTCCTTATATGTGAAAGAGTTGTCTGCGGCACATTGAAGATCCCGGTAAAGTTTGCGTTCTGTTACGTGCAAAATTTGACACAGCCGAAAAAGCGCTAAGAATTCGAAGGCACAAAAGGAAACAATGGAGAAAGGCGGGGATTTTAGAAGCTTATACTTCCAGAAGGGAGCGTTATGGAGACATCACATAGCACTTTGCTCTGCAATAGTCCTCCTAGTTATTTCCTCCCTCTATCACCTACCTTTCCATAAATCTCTTCGGTTTTCATTACCGTCATTAATTTTCCGTTATCGTGACATAGGTCACTCGGTCTTTTTCCTCCAGCTCCAGTTAACTGCTATGCTAATCTAAGGTCAAGCTTTGATCCATTTCATTCAGTGTATTTCGGCTACGGAATGAGTCCGTAGCCAGAAACAGTTCTCTATCATCCTTGGTCCGAGCAGGACCTCTCTATCATATTAGAATTTATGGTAAGAGTTGTTTACATATTTTTTTAGGGACCCATCTTAAATTACATAATGTTCGCTGTAAATGATTGGTCATACGAGTAAATTGATACACGTTATGGTCCATCTCGGATAGTAGGCCCCGGGCTTGGCTGGACATTTGAATTCCAGCTTCGTTAGGATGTGTGGACCAGCTTGATTAGGGATTTCTGGATTCACTGCGGCTGAACTATAGTAGCCCATCCGCCGAGGCTTCCCTTTTATGATATTTCCGGTTCCTTGACTGGTCCTGGGGCTAGTGCGCACCTACGGCGACAGAAAGTCTTCAGCCCACACCCCAGGAACCTTAACTTCACTAAATCTTGCCTATCACTCGTCCATCCTCACAAAAACGTTGTCGTACCATTACAACAGGAGCGATTTTCTTGTTAGCGCGTGTCGATTCTATCTATCCTTCCTACTCTCCGACGCGGCACCTGGACTTGAAACATTTGAAAACTGAACGCACCGTGGTTAAAAAGTCGGAAAACTAAGCAAAAAAGAAAAGTCAAAAACAGAAGATTTTCATATCCTTGTTTGTGAAAGAATTGTCTCAGCAGACCTTGAAGCTTCTGGCAAACTTTGAGTTGCGTAACGGGTAAAACTCGTCACGGCCGAAAAAGCGCTAAAAAGTCGTAGGAACAAAACGAAACAATGGAGAAAGGCAGGGATTTTTTGAAGCTTAAATCCCATAAGGGAGCTAGGTAGGCTATATTATAAAAGACATATTAGGCAAGAGCGCAAGAGGGGTCCTTTAAGTTGTTTTTTTGGTCATGCGGTCTGGATCTTTACATATTTGTTGACCCTTACTGACCTTACTAAGGTCGGATGCTCGTCCGTCCTGTAAGGTTATCGACCTCGATTGACTGAAATTTCGAAATTCCGTTGACATTTTATATATCCTTCATAAATGATTGCTGTGTTCCATTCAAGGTGTTGCTGGTGCGGGAGGACTTCCGCAAGGAAATCCGGGTGGGGAGCCAGGAACCAATCAGGTTCCTTCCCAGCAAAACGAGGATGAGGAATTGGAGGACCCGGAAGACGAAGAAGGTAACACAATTATAGATAGGCTTTTCTTTTGCCTGAAATCGGCCCAGACAAAGTAAAACAGATTTCGACACTCGATTTCAGGTTCAGGTTAGTTCGGCGTTGGGGATTCGGTGGGACAATTGGAGGACGATTTCCGAGGAAGAAACTAACCTGAAATCGGGTGGAAATCTGCTTCATTTGGTCTGAGTCAATTTCAGGCGAGAAATTTCCATACGAATGATTTTTCCTCCATGACCTGGTCGGCTGGTCCACAGAAATCGTATTTATGATTAAAAAAAGAACAGAAAATCGTAGGACAGTCCTTTCGTCTGGATGAATAATATTCGTTGAAAAAGATCAGCTTTTAGGACAGCGCTGCGTCTTCGCTGCTACGAAAGAAAATGCAACTTAGCTTGCACGATCTGTATGAACCAATAGTTAATGGACAATTTCCTAGAATCCCAGTATATATCGGCGGGATTTCTGTGACTTGCAAAGCTTGTTCGCCCGTCCATCTGATAGAATAAAGAGGTTGAAAAGTTTTGTTCAAACTTGCTAAATAGACCTACACTATCTAAGTTTTTCAAAAAATTCCTTAGCTTTGATATCTTGCCAGACAGGCCCGGATAGTCTTGTCCTAAATAGGTACTACTTTTGAACAAGACAGAATAAAACTGAAAGAAGGCATTTGAAATATCCGTAAGGAAGTATTTTAATCTGATATCAGAAACTCATAAACATGTCATTCCCAATTATTCATTGATTATTCTTGAATCTCGTGGAAGGAATTTGAGACCCTAGAAACTGCAGGAGGGGTTAGACACTTTAAACGAGTATCTGATGATATAGAGTATGTGTGAGTACACATCAGTATTTTTGGGGGGATGACGTATGAAAGGGCAAATTTGGAATTGGAATTTTGCAGTGCAACAATGGTATCAGATACCATGAGTTGCGTTTCTGCAGATAGCACGGTATCGGACACCATGGTAACTGAATCTGCAGTTTGTCGTTTTTGTAGTTACCGTGGTATTTGATACTACGATAAATATTCCTTGAGCCCAAGCTGACTTTAAAACATATATTCAAAAATGCATAAAATGGAGAGTCAGCTACGATGCTTTAGCATCGATATTTCGGCCCTTCTTGGTAACGTTCCTAGTCAGGCTATCAATCTTCAGCGTCATCGTCGGGAAAGGAAACAAACCTGCAATAAAATAAATGGAACTTCCACTATACCACTGTAGGGAAAAAACTAGTCCGGAGATTCAATTTTTGACGCGGCCGCTTTTTTTTCTGCACGATTGGGGCAGTGACAGGAAAGGTTTTTTTCTGTATTTTGACTTTAACTTCGGATTTTTTATTAATAAAGGACTGAACATTTAAATTTTATTCCATTAATAACCCCGTTCCACGTTTCTGGGGAGTACTCGCCTGTATCTATTACTTTTAATCACTCGGAAAAACTAATGCTGAGATTAATTTTTGACACGGCTGCTGTTTTTGCTGCACGATTGGGGCGACGATAGGAAATATTTGTGTCTGCATTTTGATCGACTTCGGTTTTGTTGTTAATAATAAGGGAGTGATGCTAACATTTTCGTCCCGTACCCGTTCCATGTTTCCGGTAGGGAATACTCGCCTGTATATTTTGATAGTATAAATGTTTAATTATATTCCTTCAGCAGAAGGTGCGAGCCTCTCTGACCTTGAAAGTTTTGCAATACCATTTTTATTTAAATATTTAATATTTAAAGCTTCTCTTTCTTATGCGTTACCTCAAGCTCAAGTTCTGTTTTATACAAATCTAATCAAACATAAATAGCCAATTGGGCGGAGAGAGGGCACGATGCAAATGCCAGACATACAAATACTTAATACAACGAAAGTAATACGCACGATAGTATAATAAATATGAATAACCATTTTGCTTCCAAATCCAAACCACCAAGCTGAATTGCTATTTACCGCAGCTACGAACAATTTTTTACAAAATAAGGAATGTTTCTGATTTTTTGTCAGCGTTTTTGTACATGCAGCACTAGTGAAAAAAAAAGTTGTTGGGTCATTCCACGAAACTCAACTACTATTCCAGTCAGTTGTAATATGTCAGATGTAAAATGTTCCGTTCTTTTGTAGAATCTACCAATCGGAAACCGTCTCGGTCAGCTGAGATCAGACGTCGCCAGGCCACGGCCGTCATCTTACTCGGAGTTCTGGGAGCAGAATTTGGTCAGGACTCGGAATCCAACAAGGGTCGTCCCGACGCCAGCCATGGAGCAGAAGTAATTGAAGGATTTGGAGGCTCAAATTATAGCCTAGCTAGGTCGACAAGTAAGTTGGTTCTTGCCCCTGGTTCACACATACTGCGTTTCTGTGGCACGTGACGTCTTCACCGCTCTGGTCGAGACGTCATGCAACAGGCGAAACAAAAACAATGAAATAAATGCCAGTAAAGGACATAATTATAATAATATATAACTGCAGTAAAAAAGGCTTTCGCCTCTGTTAATTTCTCGGGACACTGTGTACACTAAATTCAATTTCAGCCAGGTCCACGCCTGCTTTAAACTGATTGATATTTCCGGCATTTACGACATTTTCGGGGAGATTATTCCAGTATTCCACTATCCGGTTTTTGAAGCTCCATTTTCCAATGTCTTTTCGGAATTTCTCACCACGAATTTTCAAGCTGTGTCCTCTGAGACCGTTATGATTGAAAGTGAGGACATCATCAGGCCTTATGTTATCATAGTAACTATGACAAATCTTAAAAGTTTCAATCAAATCACCTCGGAGGAATCTATAAGATAAACTGGGTAATCGTAATTTTTTAAGTCGATGTTCATAAGGCAGATGGCGAATGGCTGGCACTGTTTTTGTTGCTCGTCTCTGAACTTGCTCAATGGCGATGATGTCCTTGTTATAGAAAGGCCTCGTTGTTACGTGGCCATATTCAATTAGTGGACGAGCTAGAGCCTTAAATAAAGTAGGAAACAGGGAATTGTCCTTGAATGTAAATGTCCTTCTCATAAGATTTACAATTCTGGTAGTTTTCTTGATGATAGTTTCGTAATGTGTTGAAAATTTTAGATCTGTATCCATAACTACCCCGAGGTCACGCTCAGAGGTGGTTATCGAAATCGTCCTTCCGTCCAAGGTGTAACGATGGTCAAGGGTAGTAGGGCCAAGACGAAGGTGATGACATTTATCGGTATTGACCTCCATGGCCCATTGAGTCATCCACTGGCAGATCTTGTCAAGGTCTTTTTGAAGAGACTCGGCATCGTGCAATCCCATTATACCTGTGTATAGCTTAGTGTCATCAGCGTATAGCATAACCGGAGAGATGATATCTTCAGTTAATTCATTTATATAAATGTTGAAGAGAAGGGGACCGAGAACACTTCCTTGTGGTACGCCGCTAAGAACATTCACCTCCGTGGTGCTAAGCTGGCCATCCACTCGTACTCGCTGTGTTCTGGAGGTTAAGAAATCCTCTATCCAAGCTAAATTTTGTCCGATCACACCCAAGCGTTTCAGTTTCAAAAGGAGCCTTTTGTGCGGTACTTTATCAAAGGCTTTTCGTAAGTCAATATAGAGAACATCCACCTGTATCCACGCGTCGATCATTGCTCTCCAGGCTTCACTGGCCAGTAGAAGCTGAGCTTCTGCAGATCTCCTACGCATGAATCCAAACTGGCTTTTGGAAATGTCAGTCAGATGTCGGCTGAGGTGATCCGCAAGGAGGGACTCAAAAATTTTGCAAGGGATGCTTGTCAAACTTACTGGTCTATAGTTTGATGGGATTTGCCTGGAACCGTTTTTGAATATGGGAGAAACGATGGCTTTTTTCCAAAGCCATTTTTTTTCCGCTTGCGTATGATTTTTTGAAGATCTCGTAAAGCGGCAGTTGGATTTCAGATGCCAGTTCACGCAAGACCCTAGGATGAATGTTGTCGGGTCCTGGGGATTTATGAGGGTCTAAATTTTTGAGTTTGATATAAACGTCATGTACCGAAAAATCAAGGTCTGGAATTGGTGCTTTTTCATTGTCAGACGAAAACTCCTCAGTTGTTTCAGGTTCCCTTGTGAAAGCTGATTTAAATTGTCGGTTTAGAAGGTTGGCTTTTTCCTCCGCATTACTTGTTGTTTTGCCTGAGTCTGGGTCTCGAAGTTCCGACACTCCGTGGTTAAGCTTACGCTTGGAGTTTACAAATTTCCAGAAGGCTTTAGGATTTGTTTTGGACTGCTCCGCGACACGTTGCTCCCTTAAAGTCTGTTGGTTTCTCGTTTCTTTACGGACCTTGTTTCTCAGTCTGACAAATTTCTTTCTGTCTTCTTGGCTTCCAGATATTCTTGAATTCTTCCACGCTTCTTGTTTCGCTTTTATCGAGTTTACGGTCGTTCTAGGTAAGGTCGGACGTTTGTATTTTTGGTAAACTGGAATATGCTTCTCCACTAGATCCTGAAGAGCTACCGTGAAACTTTCATACATATCTTCACTTGATTCAGGATTTGCGAACGTCTCTGACCAATCGATATTTGCGGCAGCATTTCGCATCGCCCTGTAATCCCCCTTGGCGTAGTTTTTCCGATTTCGATAATATTCTTCATTTTTCACGGTGACGTCAACTTCAAACATGGTCGTCGCGTGATCTGATTTCCCAACTGGAGATCCTACCTCGAGCGACTTTATGACATCGGTATCTGTTACAAGCAACAGATCAAGCAGGGAAGGTTCATCTGATCCACGTATTCGAGTAGGCTGATCGACAAGCTGTTCAAGGAAGTTGTCATGTATTGTTCTGAGGAACAATTTTTGCGACGTCGAACCACTATCTTCCTGTTGATGAGACATTTTCCAGTTAATTTCTCGGTAATTGAAATCTCCTACTATGATTGTGGTCGCTGTGTAGCCCTGACATAGCCCTGCCCCATTAGAATGGATCTGGGAATGACCTTAGTTACAACGCATGACGTCACGAATTCTGGCTTTTTGCCGTCAAGGAACGATTTTTCTATTTTCCAGCAGAATATCTTGCCACGATCCGACCAATCACGTTACAGAGACGGACAGCGTAGTAACTTTTTACGAGGTTAGAACGAAAATAGTAACTAATAGTTACTATGTTAGAAGGGTGGAACACGCTCCCTGTCTACAAAGAACAAAACCAAGGGTTTCAATGGGATCCCACAAATTTAAAAAAATTTTGGGCTCTTGTAGATTTCCGAGTCTTCGCCAGACCCCTTTAAACATTTTGCCATTCATCCAAAATCAACTGCTTGTATATGCACAACAAAAATTTTACCGTTTGGAGTTTTTTGACAACTTACGGCCAAACAAGTTATCAAATGAGAAAACCAAGCTCAGCTATGGATTCAGCAAGTTTTTTTTTTTTACAAAATTCCTCGTATTTTAGCAGCATTCCCGGTGATAACAAAAGAGATTGTGACATTGAGATCCGGCCCTTTCGCGGATTATAGCGAATTTTGCAAGCTTACCCGTAGGGGATCAAATTTAATATTCAATTCAGCATTTCTCCTTACCCCGATACCGAATCTCTAATAACAACTTTGAGCTCCAAAAAAGTTTCAAGTTTCGGCCGAATTCCGGGTGAATCATTTGTCCGGCAAGAAAACTAAGTTCAGATTTAAATTCATCGGGCTTCCCTACCCCTTACACGACTATCTCATTAGCTTATAAAACATTTTTTTCACCCTTAATTCCAAACCCCCCTCTACTTCTAAAAATAGAGCTAAAGGACCCATCTACGAACTTGGCCTGTACTTTGCCAGTGAATCCCCATACGAAGTTTGAACAACATACCTCAAGTTATCAACCCCCGACACAACCCCCCCATGGCATAAACCCAAAGAACACGTACGCTGTAGGTTTAAATACGCCGTCATCGACATAGAGCTTTCGCTATATGGATAAAGGGGTAGGGTAGGGACTGGTGTTTTCCCAAAACTGGTAGAGAAATTTTCATTAAAATGCTCAATGGACCGTTGTCGGATGCATTCTGCCTTTTCGACCCAGTAAATGCAGGTTAGGACTTATGAGAACTAAACTGATCGCATACACTTTTTGTTTATTTTTAGTATTTTCGAGAGCTGCAACAGTATGTCTTCTCACCCTATATCGACTATGTGATTGGATTTTTAAAGTTCTTGCTATATTTTTGGATTCAGTGTGATCTTGTTGTCTGGCGACAAAATAATTTTCATATTCGGATTCAACCTGTCTCTTTACCCCTGATTCGATCCTCTAATCAACTTCAGATTCAACTTTTACTTTTTACAAATTTTCCGGTTTTTGCCGGATTCCGGGTGAACTAATTGTCCGGCGAGAAAATATTTCAAATTTGGATTCAGCATGTCTCCTTCTACTAAATCGACTATCTCATTAGCTTTTAAAAAATATTTTTGTTTGCCCGTCAATTTGAAACCCCTCACCTTCCATTAAATATACAGCTATGGGGTCCATCTACGAAATCAACCTTTCCCTTGACCCAGAGAATCCATACACCAAGTTTCATCAAAATATATGATTCCCTTCTAGAGTTATCGTGCTGACAGACAACTTTACGAAGTCATAGGTATCCCTCCACTTACGTTTTGGGATCCCAACAAGGAACAGATTTTAGCTGAGTCACCTACAATTTCTCGAAAACCTGCGTTGGCAATTTCCTTCGCAGTCGGTTGCAATTTCCTTCGCCGCTCTCAAGTTTGACACACCGCTTTCGCAGGTTTCCCCATAGTAATGCGAATTCCGCATGCGTATTTTTGGATGGGAAACCCTATCGAACTGCTTGTGCACGTAGCTATAGCGTATTTGATGATCAAGTATTTTTTAGTCTTTGAACTGGACAGCTTGAGAAGGTAGAATATTCATGTTTATACCGTTTACTAATGAATGGATTTATTGCATGCTACCAAATATTGGTGTATTTGAGTTGGTATAGTAATTAGCACAGTACAGCAAAGAAAAATAAGTAAAAATACACAACACAACACTAGATTTAGTGAACAATCTTGCGCATCGGGCGATCGGGAGGAAGGCAGCTAGACGGTGATAAAAGTTTGCGTGTGCATCTCTTGCACTTTTGGTGATCCCAAAACGTAAGTGGAGGGATACCTATGACATCGCAAAAGCTGTCCGTCTGTCAGAACGATAACTCTCGAAGGGAATGAGATATTTTGATGAAACTTGGTGTGAGGAAACCGGAAAGTTGAAATCTATAGTCCTCTATAATATTTAGGGGTGGGGATTCAAATTAAGGGGCAAACAAAATATTTTGAAACAGCTAATGTGATAGTCGATTATGGAGTAAGAAGACATGCTGAACACGATGGTGAAAACCATTTTCTTGCCGGATAAGTAGCTCGTCAGGAATCCGGCAAAAACCGGAAAATTGGCTAGAATAAAAAGTTGTATTTGAAGTCGATTAGATGTTCGATTATGGAGTAAGAAGACATGCTGAACACGGTGATGAAAACCATTTTCGCGTCGGACAAGTAGTTCGTCCGGAATCCACCCACACCGGAAAATTTTTAAAAGCGAAAGTCTTATTTGAAGTTGATTAGATGACAGATTTAGGGCTAAGAAAAGACGCTGAGTCTGTATATGACAGACTCAGCGTCATATAACTCGACATATAACTCGTCCGGAATCCGGTTGAAACCGGAAATTTTATAAGTTAAAGTTTTACTGGAAGTTATTAGATGTTCTTGATAGGGATAAGGAGCTGCGCTGAATTCGTTTCTGAATTGTTCATTTTTTGCTGGACAAGTAGTTCGCTCGGAATTCGTCCGAAACCGGAAATATGGCAGTAGTAAAGCAGGAAGTTTCAGTCATAGTATCGTCAAAATAGATATGGCATCTAGATGTGTATCAGAACTTGGTTTTCTCAGATGATTAGCGTGGCGAAGACTGGATCTGGCGAAGACAAGACCCGATCGTCTGGCTCAAATATTAGATTTTTGGGATCCCATCGAAACCTTAGGTCTTGTTGAAGTGGGGTCCGGAACATAAAGCTTACGCCGTAATGCGTCTGTTCACAGAAAAAAAGAATTATGGGATTGTCTAGGCTTCAGTACTACTTCAAGAGTCGTCTTCAGAGCAAAGGCGCTATTTTGCGGAAACCGTGAGGGGGGAGGATTGTAGTCGTTCCGTGCGTCCTCAGTAGCGGAAGGATCAGGCAGTGAAAGATAGACCAAGAAGGTTTAAAACAAATGAGTTTTGGGGATCCAAAACGTAAGTGGAAGGATACCTATGACTTTGCAAAAGTTGTCCGTCTGTCCAGCATCACTATGCTATCAGCACGATAGCTCTCGAACAGAACCAGATACTTTGATGAAACTTGGTGTGAGGATTCTTTGGGTCAAGGGACAGGTCCGGTTCGTAGATGGGGTCTGTAGCCCTTCATTTAGGGGTGGGGGAGGGGTTTAAGATTAAGGAGCAAACAGTTTTTTATTTGGACAGTTAATAAGATAGGCTAGTCAACATAGGGGTAAGAAAACATGCTGAACACATATATGAAAATCATTTTCAGTAAAAGTCTTATCTGAAGTTGATGCGAGGTTTGATTTAGTGGTATGGAGGCATGCTGAATCCGTATATGAAAATTAATTACTCGCCTGACAAATAGTCCGCCCGGGATCCAGCCAAAACTGGAAAATCTCTTAAAAGTTAAAGTTTGATCTGAAATTGATTAGAGGTTCGATGTAGAGGTAAGGAGATATGCTGAATCCTTTTTGAGCTGCGGTTTTGTTCTGGACAAGTAGTTCGCCCGGCATCCGGCCGAAGACAGAAATTTGGCAGAAGTAAGGCATGAAGTTTTGATCAGTTTCGTCATAGTAGATATATAAAGGTAAACACACATGAATCCATATCTGAACTTGGCTTTCTCAGATGATTAGTCATTGGCCTTATTCTGTTTCCAAATTTCAATAGTAAAATTCTCCATGGGGTCTGGTGAAGACCGGATTATCTAAAAAGACACAAGTTTGGACCAAATATTAAATTTTCGGAATCTTATCAAAACCTTTGGTCTTGTTGGAATGTAGCCAGATTCGGACGGATGCCACGATCTGGGGACGAAACCAAAGTGTTTGGATGTCAGAACGATTATATATGGTTGTTAAGGTGAATGGATTGTTGTAATACTGGCAGAAGTAATATCCGCCACTTGGCATATTCATCCATCCTATCCAGCAACCACGGCAGCCGTGTAATTGTATACAATGCAGTTGAAAGACTGCTAATCTAGTATCTTCTCCAGGTTAGCTTCGAGTGCCATTAGAGGACATAGCCCTTGCCGCTCCCCCCCCCCCCCGCCCTATCTTCTGATCGACGGCACGGAGAAAAAGAAACAGATTATAGCTCTGTTACCTAAAATTCTCGAAACGCTGTTTTTTTAGATCCTAAAGCGTAAGTGGAGGGATACCTATGACTTCAAAAGATATACGTCTGTTCATCCCTATATAAGCACGACATCTCTTGGAAGGAATGAGATATTTTGTTCAAACTTGCCGGACTGATTTTGGCCCGGTATCCGTGCCAAAAGTAAAACAGTTTCGGCTGAACTACCTCAGCCCACATACTGAACCCTCCCTGCCGGAAAAGAAGGAGTGGCGAATACAACTAAACAAGAAATCTCGTAAAAGTAGATCTGAGAGACAGGGTTAAAAATATAGGCTTAATACATATCTGAATCTGCTTTTTGGCCGTTATTTTTTCAATTAAAAACCACTACGGTATGATTTATGTTTAGTTTCAAAAGGCTGATTAGTGATACATATTAAAATGTTAAAGGGGTCTAACGAAGACCATACCTCTACAAGCCCCGATTGTCTTGATCAATAAGTCCAATCAGTATTAATTTTTGGGATACCATCGAAACAGTTGGTCTTGTTTCTAGCGAATCTAGTTTTTTTTTAATTAACCGCCCACTGGAGTTGTTTCTATGGATGTTAACTGACCCAAGACGTAGATACATAGCGTCGGCCAGCCCTGGAAATCTGTTTTGGCACCGTTCGTTAGTCCCCAGACAGGGGCGTCATGACTGGGGGGGGGGGGGTCAAAGCTTTCGGCTAGTCGGTAAAAAGTAACCGAGTCGGCGCGAAGCGCCACATTTTTTCGTCGAAACAGTTCATTTTTTCATGAAACAGTCATTGTCGTTTTTTCTGAAAATAAGTGAATTTTTCTGAAATCAGTGAATTTTTCTGAAAATCAGTCGATTTTTTTCGAAACTGTCTTTTTTCATTGTTGAAAACAGTCGTTTTTTCTGCACAAACAGTCGGTAAAAATTACCAGCCAGTCGGTAAATGCCTCTCCCCCCCCCCCCCAAAAACATTTTGGCTAGTTACGCCCAGAGACCCTTTTGGGCATCCATCTTCGGGGGAGCGAAAGTCAATCAAATATTTACTGCTAGAAAGTTCAAGATTTTTGGTTCAGGGACCTCAGAAACAAAATTAGACAATCATTTACACGTGATTTGCCAAATACATTGTCTACAAAAATATTCATCCACCGTTCGGATATTGCGGTTTCGTCTCTAATTAGGCGGTTGGTGATTTTTTGAAAAGAAATAGTGACAAGCCCATCAGATGTCCTTTATAGAGTATGCCACGTAATGGTTCTTTCTCTTCAGGCAAAGCGCTTACGTACCTCCTACTTGCACCCCCCACACCCAAGCTGCCGGCGAACACGGCTTTGCGCCGAGCTGCCCTCGACCTCATAGGAAGAGGTTTTACCGTCTGGGAACCGCATCTGGACGTCTCCCGGGTTCTCCTGGCCCTGCTGGAGCTTTGTTGTGATGCGGAGCGACTCGTACCTAGGTAAGCTCAGATCGGTTGTCAGATTCCGCAGAATTATTATAGGGGTATTTTCGCTGTCGGGGTAAACCCAAGTGCAAACAAGAACAAATAATCAAATAGAATTTCCGTCTCCCTATCTCTCTACTATGGCTATGCGGAGTCGAGTATCTCCCAGTACCTTTTCTGCTGTGAACGAGCGGAGGTTAGTAGCTTCGCGCCACATCACGTTTCATTACCTCTACAATTAACTATATCGCTGTGAAACCACCGTGAGAAAAAGTAGAAGACAAAGCTGATTGGGTCAGCAAGCAGAGTACGCCTCCGTTTTCTTTCTCTGCGATGAGCAACGGCGGAGACGGAAGTAGAATAGACGGGTAAAACGCTACAGTAAATACCTCTAGGTCCGCTCAGTTCTGTCGAGGTATTCATAGTCGCTGCATGGTACCAACGACGGAGGTTATGTCGGATTATGTGTTCTTGGTGCAAATTCACGTGAAAACACTCGTTGGTGAAACACTTGCAGAGCGTAGTCCTTTTGAGTGCCACAGATCGCTAAATGGTGATGATAAATTTTGCTAATCATTGGAGTAAATAAAGGAATAGTGGAGTGTTGGGAAAGAAAAACAAAGCAAGATAAAAAATAAAAGAATTGAAGAAAGAAAACTGTCCCGTGGTTGAAAGAGCGACATTCATGACATTGGTCAGTCATATACATTATCAGCGGAGGATAGGTGATCTTGGAAAAGACTCGACGAGGCAAGAAGTATAATGCGTGACTGACATATCAGTCAGTCTATAGGTCAGAGATGGGTGAATACGATCGTGGAAGGATTCGAATCCGAATCAACCATTATGCTGAGGGTTCGAATCCGACCGCTACAAAAATCAAATCATGGGCATAGTTAGAGTTTAAAAATCAGATGTGACAAAAAGCAATGATTCCTGAAGCAAAAGACGGTTAATTGGGTAATGTAAACTATGGGTTTTCGTGTGTGGTTGTCATAGTAGGCCTATGAGTTTCCTCTCGGCAACCAGGAATGAATTTGGAGCTCGTTTAAGCGCAATACCTTAAGAACAGTGTGTAAAAATTGGGAAAACGGAAACTGGAGGGATGAAGATTTTGTAAAGGTTTGGAATCCGAGTCCAAATCCAGCCTGACAAGTAGAAGATTCGAATCTGGCCAAAAGGAAGAATCCTGGATTCGAATCCAGATCCGGATTCGAATTCGCCCTCTCAGCTATTGGTTCGAGATATTGAAGAATGTCCCTAAGCGGGATTGAGTGGAAATGTGCTGATGTACTTGCAATAAATTGTGAGTCGCCTTTGTTTTCAGCGGTTGTATACTTCGTCAAACAAAACAAACCATATTTTCAACTTAAATCCTCTCATCACTAAACAAACGGTAACAAATTCACCTCCACTTATTTTGTCTTTGTTACTAAATCGGAATTTAAGTCAATCGACCTTGTGTTTCCGACTTCGACACTCCATTTTCCAACATCCCCCAAATATCGCCAATCCATGAATGAATTCCTACTTCAAACTTCCCGTACAGCAGCCCCCAGACGAGAACCTCCCATTCAGTTTGGCAGGGATGTCATCCGAGCCCCTGTCGAGAAACGAACGAAACTAAAGAAAAAACGCCAAACGAACACACGTCCATCCAAATCCACAATCCACTCCGAACGAATCTAGCTGAAAGACTTTTGCAACCGAGCATACGTGCACGTCTTCAGCAAGTCCAACTGGTCCGCCTTCCAGGTGATTGAAAGTTTTCAGTCAAGGACATTTTTTCTTAAGTTGCATCTTTTTTGTTGTGGATTCACGCCGTAGCGGAATTAATCACCCGTGGCCTGGCACGCGAAGGTTTGCTTTGCGTGAAAACATACCCGTCAAAAATTAAGAGAATATATATAAGGTTTCCGAAATTGGCGTGATCTTCTGGTGCTGTTTTCCCCTGTTTGTCTCTCAACCTTTGTCTTTTTACAGCATGAGCTATGGACTCCCGCTTTCACCGACTGCAGACGCGTGCCGCACATCACGCCATGCATTGACTCTCATTGCCACTGCTCGTCCAGCTGTCTTCATTACATCTATGGCTCGTGAAGTAAGTTTTCTGTCCCTTTTATTCGTCGTCGAGTTTTACAATGTCTTTTATTAGTATCCTCTTAGGTTCGGACATTCCAGGGCCACTATAGATATAGATAGATAGATAGAGAGATCGAGGGAGATAAATCTAATTTATGCTTTAAATTGGCCGGTCGGTTCTTGCTCATATAGATAGATAAATAGATATCACTTTTATTCTTCTAGAAACTGTAATGGTAAAATCCAAATCTGTCGATATCGTCAGTATCTACAAAAGTAAACACTAACAAAGATTAAAAATCCACGTCCTATGGGTGGTCCTCACTCCTCAGTATATACAAAATGTAAACAGTAACAAGGATTAAAAATTTCCACGAAGACGGTACAAATATTTTTAGATACCGTATAGGTCACATTTTATCTGTTGGCGTTTTGTGATCGCCATCGAGTCCGCTCTCGCATGATGTTGTAGGGTGCTCGAGGATTTTCTTGCCCGAGGCCTTGCATAGTTTGAACCTACGGGACTTAAGTTTATATTTCTGGAGGAGCTCAGTTCTGGGGGATCTAGACAATCACAAGGGCACGCTTCCGTATTTTTTTCAATCCGATAAGCCTGGTCCTCAGTAAGGCCTCAATGCCAAGCTTCCACCGGGTATTCCGGACGTACAAACGAAACGTAAAAACGGATAAGATCTTTTTCAGGGAACCTGTTGTTAGTAATTTCAACATATGAAGGCTGGTACCATTTCCTTCGTTTGAGCATTTTAAATCTTTCGCTATAATTAAACCGATGACTTTTATTCGGTTTACAAGCAAAGTATCTGGAATAGGAGGTTCAAATTTTGACTCTTCTTTCAGGAAGGAAATTTTAAGAATTGCAGACTCCTTTTCATTCACAATCACATCTAAATTTGAAGGTTCGGCTTGTATCTGCGAAATTATATTAGCCGCTGCACTACTTTGTCGATTCACACATATTTCAGAAAGAGACAAATCATCGCCGTACTTCCATCTTCCCGGTCAATCAGAAGCTGTATTGTTAATCAAGACAAGTAGCGGACCAAAAATTGTTCCCTGTGGTACACCGCAAAAGATCGTCTGCGCGGATCCGACAAATTATTATTATATTTCAGAATTTTTTATCTATCACTAAAAAATCTATTTTTACAGTATTGGGGTTAATAATAATAATAATAACTTATTTCTTACCCACAAACTCCAGAGGAAAACAAGAGGAAAACAAGAAAAAGAAAGGGATAGAATATTAAAATAACTATACTTACAAAAATACTACCACATAAGTAAGGGAATTTACAGTAACGAAAATAACTTTTTCGGAGAGAAAGATGGTCTTTCTTTTTAAGAAGAGGATGTAGTTTTCTTGAGGTAAAAGTTTGTCTCTCATGGTAGGTTTACCCCGAAGATTAGTGGTAAGTGAAAGGCAATTAAATAGTCATGTATAGCTCAGTGATCAGGGTTTAGCCTGCTTAATATATTCGAGACAGAACAGTTGGTTTTCCTGGGGTATACATTTTGTTATTTCAGTCAGGTTGGGGTTGGTTATCAGGCCAATTTTTTTTTTTTAAATCAATCGTATTTAAATTAATCCGTATAGATGGTTCATCAATGTTTTTAAAAATAATAAATTTACCATATAATATTTATTTATTCATTTACTTCCCTCAGAACTGAGGAGTACAAAATATTGTATAAAACAGAACTATGCCTAAACCATCTGGTCCAATCATTAACACATAAATACTACAAAAATACACACGACAACTAAGTTACGTACTATATTATTCACTTGTTAAAAAATGAGTACAGGTTGTGGGTTTGGAGGGCTACCGAAGCTTTTTTATAAAAGATGGTCATCTTTTTCCTCAGAATTAAAACTGGGTCTCTTACTTTAAAATTGGAAACCAACTGCGAATTATTGAAAGAAATGGGGAACCCAAGGAGAAACTTGGAAAATTTTAAATATGAAATTTTAATAGCAGATATGTCGCAAATTCGAAAAATGTGTACGATTGTTGCAGCAAAAAGAACATTAGGTAAAGCAACAACGGTGAACAATGACCCGAGGATGTCTTTCGTGTATCGCCCACGAAAACGAATTAAGAGGCCAAATGCCTTACGAATCCTTTTTTGTATATGATTGATAATTATAGACTGAGAAATGATAATTATAGACTGAGCAATAATGCTGGCTGGTTAACGTTTTAGGACGACTTCTGAACTGTTTTGAATCCATAGAAGCCAATTTTTTTTTTTTTTTTCCGATCATTCAGCCACAGAACTTTCATAAACTTTGTGGTTATGGAAATGAGGCGCACTCCGTCAAAATCAATTTTTTTATCTTTTGTGGTAGGGGTGTTACATAGACAATTTCCCAAATAGCTGGGTACTCTGAAGATGAAGAAATACCATTAAAAATATGTACAATGTCTATTCATACTACTAAGTTTGATTCATTTTAATTCGAGTAGTACCTAATTTGTCTGTAATTTTCGGTAATTCCTTATTATTATAATTATCTGGAACCGGGTCAGCAGTATTTAATTTTGGTAGGGACTGTACAATTTTTACAAGGTGGATGTTTCAGGTCATTAGCAGTCTGGATATCACTTTGATCCTGCTGTCCGTAGGCAGTTAACTGACTTGTGGTCTTTGGTAATTTGGCAAAAGATAAACTTTACTCATATACAAAAAACATATGTAAAGTACTTCGATTTTAGAAATTAGACAAGCACATAGACAAGTACCAACTTTACTTTGTTACACATCGTAGTTTTTGCATTTACCACGTTGGCCCCTGGCCGCTTCCGACGTTGGTGTCCTAGGCAACTGCTTAGTTTGTCGAGGCAGAAGTTCGCCACTGTGTCTTATTGACCCGCGCTACGTGCACATTTAGTCCGATAAGATTTCGTATGCAGAAGTTGCGACACTGTGGGGAAATCTACAGGCGATGCGCCTAAATGTCGGAGCGAAGGAGGAAATTCGCGCCCGACTGCGAAAATCGGACTCTTCGTGCACGTGCACACGCATGAGGTCAGGCTCCCCGCTGTATTTAGATTTGATGATGAAAAGTTAAATGTTTTTAACAAAAGCTATTGATTTATGGGCTACAGATGAAAGTGAGAAGAAAACCGAAGATTGGCAGGCATAGCAATTCGGTTGCGCGTCAATTTTCATCAAGGGCAGCGTCGGTAGATCGACCAAGAAGGCTGTAGATATTACATAGATGGCGTCCTGGCTCCAACATTGCAGTTCAGATTGGTTTCTGGTTTATTTGCCACGTCAGAAGTCCCTTGTATAAAACGCCATCTGTATAATATCTGTTATCTTACGTAATATGGCGATTTGAGCTTATTAGATGTATTCGCCTTCGGGAGGGATCACTGTTCCTATTGCCAGCTTCTATCTGACTAATGTAGTAGTTTGTGAGCTATGCTCACCAGCCTCGCGGTAGCTCAGTTGTAAGAGCGGTCGCTTTTCAAGCGGAGGGTCCTAGGTTCAAATACAGACTGAGGAGCATTTTTTGTCTTTTCATTCACGACTACCATTCACGAAATAATTAACAAACAAACCAAAAAAAAAATGGAAATATTCAGTTTACTACGAGAATTTCACCCTTTTCCCTACTATACTATAGTATGATCAAATTCCAGGTCGCTCGTTTCAATACGCTGCAGCAAAACGCTCAGAATCTCAATCTCAACTTGTCCAACGCCATCCTCCACCGCAGCAGACATGAGATCCTCCGCGTTGTCGAACAGCTCATTGACAAAATGCCAACCGACATCAGCCATCTGTTGGTGGAAGTTATGGACATAATTCTCCATTGTGTGGACCCGAGCCATTTGAAAGTCAAGGGACTCCACGATGTCTTCCCTGCTGTCTGTCGCTTCAGCCAAGTCTCGCATTGTTCGTCAACCAGACGAATCGCCGTTGGAGCACGGAACGGAACCATCACAATTTATGAACTGAGGGGAGGGAAACCGCAGGTATGAACATGCTTCCTTAGACCAGTAACGGGTAAAAATAATAACTTGAATCACCAACACATAAGGTCTTAATCCGTCTACCCAAACCCTTGATTTTGGGAAAGCTTATGCCAAACGGTGGGTATATCTAGCGTTTGGTATACCCTATGCCTAACGCTGGATACACTATGCCACATGCTGGATACTCGGAGCCAATAAAATATTGATGATTCGAGTGAATCTCAGAAATCAACCAATCAGAATTCATCTGTAGTGAGGTACGTCAGGGTTAGCGTGCCAACAGCTATCCAGCGTTTGGCATAGGGTATCCAAAAATCACGGGTTTGTGGTTGACTGGTCGTAATCCCTTCTTGTTTTGTTGTGTTTCTACTTTTCTTAAGCATTGTCCAAATAGATGTAATAAACTGAACAGCGCTATCGCGACGTATACATCTTAATACACACGCCTGTTCAGATAGGGACCCAAAAGGATCTTATCAATGCAGCGTTCGCTGATACAATTTTTCGAGTTTCTAAAGATCAGAAAAAGTGTTCTTAGTACTACTTAAAGTACACGAGTACAATTTGACGCCCAACTTATTGTAAAAAGCGATTAAATCTAGGAATGGACAGCATTGGTCCTCGAACTAACAGTAAGCAGCCGTAACAGAACAAAACGTGTTCTTTTGAACAAAAGTTGTTTCTTCGACTTCCAACAAAGTAGAACTTTAGTGCTTCCCATGGCAACCCCGACTTCGCTGCTCCTTACTCGGCCCGCTGGCGGAACCAACCAAGTGATCTGATTGGCCCTGCATAAGCGAGAATAGAACGCGAGTCTATTCTCCTTATTCACCTTATTACAGCGCGCTCCGAGGAATCTGTCATAAACCTTATACGCCGTAATACACCTTATAACACCAATTTGAAAAATGTAATAGGGTCGTGAAATTATTGCGATCCTTTCCTTCTCCCGCAGATGTAACGCCTTAAGCCTCTTTCACACTTACGCGTTTGCTTCCACACTGAGCCTCAACCTCTGCGTCGCGCTTGGGGTGTCGCAACGGAAGAGCTTACGAAGACAAATAAAACGCAACGCAAGAATCTATTCTTGCGTTGCATTGACGCATAGGCATCAGATTTTTCAGAGAGAAATGGAAGTTTTTGAAGACAAACTGGAGAAAACCTACTAAAGATGAAGAAAAACTTTGTAATGATGAAAGAAACGAGAATTCAGCATAAGAAACCGAGAAAGGAAAACGTAAATACACATTCAACGTGAAAGCTTGTCGCGCAAGTATGAAAGATACGCTACGCAACATGTACACAGTGCAAGATAGACGCATGCGGAGCGCATCGCGACGACGCGTCAGTGCGAAAGCGGCTTTAGATGTTGGAGGCGCGCGATAGTTTTAGAGAAGCTCCACTCCTGTTAATCGAAAAGCGGGGCTTTTTGAATCCAGCATGCTGACATGCGAGTCTTTGAGAATAAGAATAAATTATTAGTTGATTGATTAATTTGTTATATCAAGTGATAAATGTCCCCACTCCTGTGAATCTGTTACCAAGTGGTTACTACTTCTCTAACCAGCTTAAACTTTAACTGAAAAGCCAACTTATTTTTGTGACATTAAATTGAATACACTGAAATATTTGTATTCTGTAAAAGGATTTTTTTATTTTCCACCATCTACTATAGTTATCACATTCGGAAAATCTGCGACTGTCTCCACAACGAAAATTCTCCTATGACGCGGGAACTTTTAATCTCAACACATTCGCGGCTTTTCATTGGGCAGTGGTGAGATTGGTGAAGATTGCTTAGAGCCTCAAAAGAAAAAATCATAAATCTTTCTTTTAAGGCATAAAACAAAAATACCACAAATCAAACGGAAATTCCACATTTTGAAAATCGATTGTTCGTGAATCGTGGATAGCGGAACAACGAAGTAACGGATTTTCAGCAGTTCGTCGAGCCAATTTTAGTGAATAAGTGATGGATTTTCGGTTAAACTATAAGCTTACTTTGCGCGAACGTCCCACACATCGCACATTCCAATCGTGAAATTATCCAGTGTAGTATCCAGTATCCAGTGTAGAAAGTGGGAAATTATTGAAAACTGACTGAATTTTGCCAAAGGTAACCCGTTTCAACCGAAAAATCCTAGCGTCCCTTTATAATCTGTTGCAGTACCCCAATCTCTGGCAATTATTCTCAGCTAGTGAAAAAAATAAACTCTGTTCCACTTTCTTCAGATTCTGTAAATACTTACCCCCCCCCCCCCCCCCCCCCAAGAAATACCAAAATGATGAAAAGATATAACAAAAGAGACCCTGAGCTTGCCATTTCTGCGATTCAAAAATCCAGTCCCCGTCCTGGATCAAAATCCTCAGAGTTTAAGTGTAGCCTATGTATGTCATCATGTTCAGTTGTTAGTCAGAGTTTTCAGTTCGAAATTGTTGATCCCCCCCCCCCTTCTCCCCCTATGAAAGTGTATTGTTTTCTTTTTGAAATAACCGGTGGTAATTAATAAATAAATACAAATTTGATTCGTGGAATTCTGATGACTTTTTATTCCTGTGATTGCATGTGATGCCAGACTCATCTGCTCACAGAAAGTTTGTTTCTCACGTGTATTTCACGTTTATTCATCGTAGAATATGCATAGCTTAGAATCCAGCAGTAATTACTCAATATTTCTGAACGAATGTTTGGGCGAATTTGAATTTTCACTATGTATATATTTAAATTAAAGCCCTTAAAAAACAGGTTGTAGTGCTCGTCATTTGTTTTTTAAAGATATTAGTTATTAAGTTTTTAGTTATACAGTATGGAGCAAGTTGTGTATGACCATACACTTGAATCACGATTGTGCACATATGTTTCTTTTATTTATTGTTTTTTTAATGACGGAAAGCCAATCAGTGGCTGTGTCCGCCTACACCTTTTATAAACAAATAATTGGTTTTATGATTGATTGATTATATGACCTGTTAAATGCCTCCCCCCCCCCTCACCCCTGTTAATCCTTTGCCAATTGGTAACTTTTTCTCTCACCAGAACTACCTTGCAAATTATGGTAGGCAACTACTTTAGATAGGCCAGTGGCTCCCAAGCCTGCTCTCTGCCATGGAGCGGTTTAACACTATTTTTTAATGTTTAAATATGAAAGGTACCTGTCATGTCCATAAATTTATTTGGCCACCTTCTGTGCAGGATCGGTAGGATTCGGCGCCACCGTCTTTTGTGCTGGTGTAGCGTGATGTCCAGGCAGAAGTGAGAGAGAGAGAGATATTTATACTTAGAAGGTATCTGTCTCAGCGTATCCGCCTTTACTAAAAAAAAAAAAAATTTCACTGGAATACGAATATAAAATCAATCAAAACGCAGTCATAAGGGTCAGAGACAAAAACAAATAAAATTCAATAATAACATCGACTATCATCGACTACAGGAGTGTTGCATGAAGCTGCCCTTACTATGGCTCCGCCCACCCCCCAATTGGCCATGGTACATGATCCTGCCACCTTGGATCAAGAAGCTGCCACCCCCAGAAAAATCATGCAAATTCCAAGAAAACAGCAAATTTTGTTATTTGCAAAAGGTCAAGGAACCTCTCTGACCAAACAGCTGGCTTCTAACTTCACCATGTAGCAAAATACCATTTTTAGCAAAGTGGGCGACTTCATGATCACTTGGGTGCCTATATTCTTTTGTGTTCTCCAGCTTAGTCTTGAACAATTACAAGTAAATCATGGTACCAGCAGAAAGCGAAGGTTCTAAGCTTCCTTTCAGGATACTCCACTGAATTTTATTTCAACCTTTACTCTTTTTCCCTAAGTCATTTCCCCAAAATAGGAGTTTAGGGTGGCAGCTTCATGCAACACTCCTGTAATTTTGTGGCTGTTGTATAGCTCAACGAAACTTGGGACAAAACTTCTTCGATATCTTTCGGGCTTAGCCTAGTGGGGACGGGAGTTATGGACGGGTGAGTACACTCATACACAAATCCTCAAATTCGGGCATGGTGCTTCTACATCAGGGCTTGCCCCAATGTACGAGCACCGGTGATTATATGCAGGAGAACCATGTCAGTGTGGTGCCCCCGGATGTTGACATTTCCGATGCTATCTTTTCAACGAAGAATTTTTGGAAAAATGAAGTGAATTGAATTGAATCTGTTGAATTGAGAATCTGAAATGGAAATTTGCTTTTCAAACAGATTCTTATGGGGGTTCCCCTTGAGGCATGGCATGGTGTTCCAGCGTATGAGCGCCGTGTCCAAAATTTTAGGATTTGTGTATGATTGGGTGAGTGGGGTTCGGGGATGATGGGAGGTAATCAGGGAACAGACAGGGTCTTAGTACCAAACTGAACGCACGGTAGATTTCTTCTCGTGTCCATCGTTGTGAACTTAAAGTGATAGATTGTTGTAGCCAAGCCAACAGACACCAATTACTTTTCAGAATATTTCTGCACACAACGGAGAGGTCACAGCCTGTACTTTCTCACCCGAGGGAAAACTTCTGGCTTCGTACTCGATGAACGATAACCGGGTCGCGTTTTGGCAGGTAAGAATATTTTGGTTTCTTTGCGTTTTGGAATCTGCAACGGCTAGAGAGAATACCGATGGCATCATAAATATCTTCATCTGTCTGTTAGCACGCCTGGATCGTAGTTGGCCATCCATATTTGGAAATCCCTTTTTTTTGGGGGGGGGGGGCTACAGGGGACCATCGAACTGGTTGATGAGTCAGTATCAATCGACCAGACTGTTGATAGGTAAAAACCGCCTGTGAAAATAAATTTACGTACAAATAAATTCTCCCAGCTCAAATGGACAGAGGCGGGCGAAACTTTGATGGGACGTTGTAAATAAGAATACTGTATCTTTGCAGTATACTTCATACATCGCCTTTCTTTGCACGGCACCGAACAGAGCGATGAAATCCAAACCTAGCAAATATCTATGCACAGAAGTGAGTGCAAATAATAATTCTAGTAAAATATACTGTGTGTGGCTCTACCAAACACTGTGTTCTTTTTAAAGCGGACCACAAAAAATGGTCTTTCTACCACACACACAATGATAACCATCCCTACTGCCACTATAAATGTTCAAAATCACAAAAAGTACTGTCAAACAGTGAGCAAATAAACACTGTCAAACAGTGAGCAAATTAAAATCCTGGTTTGAAATAACTCGGTCTGGATTATGGCCGATTATCTGAGATAGCCGTTATGGCACTTAGTGAGCCAAGGATCAAAATTAATGATTTCCATCTAATGCCCCAACTGTTTATTACAAATACAAATAAATTAAAAAAGCAAGACAGTGTGGTACCCCTGAAGATACTCCTAATCAAACGTGGAAAATTTCGTCGTCTGGAAAATAAGACTTTCTGCTTGGTATTTTTCTCAAGCCAAAATATCAAGTTCAAATCTAAATGAACTGGTGGCTTCCGGTCAGTAAGAGAAGGTAAACAAAATGTTAATACTTAGCTCGGTTACGTTTGCACCCTGTAACGACAAAACTAAGTATTGCAACAGATTTGCATTACTTTCACAATCGTCTGAAGTAAACTCAGCAGAAGAAAAACATCATTCCAAAACCAAAAGCAGGCAAAACACTCAATATTCTATTCTTGATGTTGAAAGTAAAGTAAAGTAAGTTGAAACACTATGCTCTTGAGCAGATATTAAGTTTTAGTTTAGGACTCTGATCTGACTGCCATAGAGGCAACTAACTAAGGTACGTAGAAGTGCTCACAGAACCATACCTCGACTGTATGTTCTTGGTTTTCCCATGGGATTACAGGAGGGGTATCCATCCTCGAATTTACACAACCGCAAACCTGGCTTAAAAGGGTTGGAAGGAAATTTCAGTCCAGTCCTAAAAAAAAAGTCCAAAAGGAGTGACCCAGGACCTGTTAGGACTGCCCACAAATTTACTGGTAAGGTTTTCAGGCCAAGTTCGAGGTCATACAAATTCGAGGTTGGATACCACCCGTCCTGTAAATGCTTCGGCGGCGGTTCACCGATTATCGGAAATTAAGTTCCTTGCAGTATTGTTGGGAGCTGCCGAAGGCTCTAAAACTCAGAAAGAAAATAAACAACAAGAGCTACTAGCTCATATGGCACTTTGTACGAGTAGGTGGTGTGAGAAGCGAGAAAGTGAATCTGAGCATTTTTCTGGAAATTCCGATACCCCTCCCCACCGTGCTCGAATCCGGTCCAGACCCTACAATATGTCGTCTAAGGCAGACAATCTGTCTACTTTCTAAGTTTCATTCCACAACATTTTCGGGACTCCCCCCTACTGTGGCCCGAATACGACTCGAACACATACTAACATCTCTTATTCCCGTCCATCAAGTTTAACTCGAATATCTGCAAATTTCTGGTTCCCATTTCATTCTCCTCCTACCTTGGTCGGATCCGGTTCGGACACCAAATGACAAATCTAGGCTGCATAAACTTGGTACTGTCCAAGTTACATTCCATTCTGCCCATCCGTTTGGTTTTTGTGCATGTCACAAAGTTCCCCCCCCCCCCAACTCCCCCAGCCATGGCCGCATGGGTTCGTAGACAAACTTTGCATATCTAGATCATTAGTTCTTATCACCCATAAAGTTTCACTTGAGACGGACCATTTTTCGCAACCTACGGAAATCAGTAATTTCCGGATTCCCCCTCCCTCTACTCCCCGAAAAACGGTCGGACCCAGGACCGGAAGTCTTCCTCTGTCGGGTCCTTAAGTCTATTTCGTCGGGTCACTCTTGTTTTATCGTCCTTCGTACATCTGGAAGTATCCTATCTCGCAAATCGCGCGATCATCAGAATTTCTACTCTAACTCCCCCCCCCCCCCCCAAAAAAAAGGACATGATCTGGTTCCGTCAAGAACGTATCTAATACTTATGCTTGTTCTCCCCACCAAATTCCATCCCGATCCCTCGACACTAAGCGTTTCATACAAATTCCGGTGGCCCCTTCCAACTCCCCCCCCCCCCAATTATCGGATCCGGCCCGGACTTGACATGGAACATCTCAGACAATAGTCCTTTCCACTTGCCAAGTTTCATTCAAATCAGATCGCCTGTTCAAAAGTTATAAATGCCACTAGATTCCGGATTCCCCATCCCTCCCCCCCCCCCTCCCACGTTGTTCTAATCGTGAAAACGACTATTGCGGTCTATTCGGATCTCTCATATTCCTGCCGAGTTTCGTCATCTTATTACATCATGAAGTACCGAACTCGCTGGATCACCAGAATCCCCCCCCCCCCCCGCAACTGCCCCCACAGTGCCCGAATCTGGTCCGGTTGTGTCAATTATCTGTCTAGGACTTGTGCTCGTTCTTCCCACCAAGTTTCATCCCGATCCCTCCCCTCTAAGCGTTTCCCAAGATTTCCGGCTCCCCCCCTCCAGCTCCCCCCAAAGTCATCGGATCCGGTTCGGATTTGAAGTGGGTCGTCTGAGACAAGAGGTCTTTCCAAATATCAAGTTTCTTTAAGTTCCAGTCACCCGTTCAAAAATTATAAATACCTCAAGATTCCGGATTCCCCATCCCTCCACTCCCCCCATGGTACTCGACCGGGGAAGTGACTATTTCCAACTTAATCATTTGGGGTCCCTGACACGCCTGCCAAGTTTCATCGTCCTAGCTTATTTGGAAGTACCCAAACTAGCAAAACCCGGACCGACCGACAGACTGACAGACCGGCGGACGGACAGAAATTGCGATCGCTATATGGCACTTGGCTGAACGGCAAGTGCCATAACAACAGAGAAGCACAATTAGTCAGTGCCGTCTTTTAATTTTGGTGGACCCTAGGCCATCCATGGATGTTTGGCCCCTTTTCATGAATCAAAACCGTAGAAACACCAGCAAGTTAGCAAACACGATTCTTGGTGTGTTAACAGTTTTAAAACCAATAAGAATTAATAATATGATATAATATGATATATGATATAAATATGATGGGTAACCAGACTGTCATATCTCGGCCCTGTTCGGTTAAGCTTTAAGAACACCATCCTTTCTTAACCATTTACACCGGCCGTTTGGACTCTCCCCCCCCCCCCGGCACTGGCCTAAGGGTAAAGACGGAACTGCAACTAGTTCTGAACGGCTCGGAGCAAATTTGTTATCCCACCCTTTCTACCGAAATATCCTTACTCTACCCTTTAAACTGGAAAGAACCAGACGTCCAAGAGAAGCAGCTATGAAAGTACCAAAACTCATACCTGTCGCTTGTAAAACTGAAAGGTACCGTAATATTTTTGTGCCTCAGTTTACCTTGTATCAGAACAATTTTACCTGAATTCTGTTATTCTATGACAATTGTATATATGTTTAAGTTGTGGGTTAATGACAAGCGCCAATTAGTTTGTTCGCGCATGAAATGTTGTGCCGCATTTATTTGAAATTAAATTAAATTCTCCACTAACAGTGATCTTCTTTGTTTAGCAAGTGTCCTCTGGTGTCTTTGGGCTCGGATCTACCCAGACGAAGTGCATAAAGGTGTACACGGTTAATCCGGTTCCGGAAAACTTGAGGTCAAACCCAACCAAGGTTGCTAGACTTGTGTGGACCAGTGGAAAGACCGTCTCCCTACTGCTAGCAGATGGAACGGAGATCCGACTTAGTGTTTAAAGGCGTTTTTTCGCGACACAATTGTGGGCCACACACTCTTGGGAGTGTGCCGCGGAATACATGCTTCAGAAAGTAGTTAATTTTATTGTTTTGACATTATTTTGCTGCTAAATTTGAATTTCCCGCAAGAAATGTTTCACAAAATCGACACTCACCTCGGCAGATGTTTGTCAAATTTGAGCCACAAAGCGAGCCACAAAAATCTTGTTGGTCGCGGAAACACACTTGTGGGTCGCACAAAATCCACGGGAACGCTCTTTTCAAGCCACAATCGACCCAAAAACTGTTTGTGGGAGCACGGAAAAACGCCTTAAGTGTTGTCGAAGTACACACGAAGGGCCTAATTTCGACCCTGTTTGTATTCGAGAATTTTCGATCAGTTTTCTCCTCTCATACCTGGAGGCGGAAGTCTATAGAAAAAAAACGTACATTGGAGTGAACAAATGGGATACTTGCCTGGAGGAAACAGGTTGCAATAGGAACTTGTATACTTAAGGGGGTAGACGTATGCGAGTAGACTTTTTGGAAGACAGAAAATTTTTGTTCGGACGACCTACCAACAGTCTGTTCCTCCATACAGATTAGGACGACAGTGATAACTCTGTACCCTTTCTGTAGGAAGCTGAAACACGGCCGAAATACAACTGTATGGGTGATTGTCAATTTCTTTTGCCTGGCGATACTAAAGTTGGTCATACTGGGTTGAGATGGAAATTCTGGGATGAAACTAGTTTAGATGTTTCCTGAAATAAAAAATTGACTCGTCCCGATCCTCGCAGTATAAAACAAGTCAACAACATAGCTGGGGGGGAGGGGGGGGAAATAGCAGGATGGAATTTGACCCCTTAATCCTTCTACAGTCGTCAAATCCAAGTTTATCGGGAGCAGAAACAGTTGATTATGTTTAGCCATGTGTCCGGGAATCGATGTTTGCGAGAAGGCAGTTAGCTAGCTTACGGTTTTTTTCGGGGGGGGGGGGGCAGAATTCGCTCTACTTGTCGGTTAAGAAGGAGTAAAATATCCCCAGTATCTTTTATCGCTGGACCCTTTTCTCATGCGGCATTCCGTTGTGTGTGTTGGCTAATTCATAGTTAACACTTGCCCTGTCGATTAGTTGGTGTCATGTTTTTTTTGCTCGTTGTATCGTCTGACGCTGTATCCATCATTTGGACGTTTCTTGTATTTGTAAGTTGTTTGTTCGTTGATTAATGCTGCTTCTGTTTTGCATAGTCAAGTCAGGAATTGAAGTATGCCAAAATTCGTGACGGATTTCTGCCGCGTACAGGAAATTTAACGACATACAGTGAACTGAAAATTCTCCCGCAGGTTTTGTTCGGACATTTTCGATGCACGGAATATATTTTGTGCCGAAACAGATCAAAATATACCGGTGGACTTCTCAGTGTTCTTACGCCGAATCCGAGACATTTGGTTTTCCGGTCTTCTATGCAAGAATACCCCTTCAGTCCAAGCTGACTATAATAATCATGTATTAAAAATTATTCGGTGCAAGGATTTTGGACGAGGTGGACGAATAATGTAAAAAATAAAATTCACAGCTTAAAAGTCGTTTTCATTCCAGTGTGAAGTTTCGTGTAGAGACACACGCCCGAAAACACGCCCGCACAGCCGAGTGAAATCTTTAACCATAGCAGAGTCGTTTTGTCTTGTCTGACTCGAGTCGACGCTCTTGATCACGCGAGCTTGTTGTACATTAGTTGTTTCTTGGGACTGACGGGGACGTGAGTGGTCATATCATACATTAGTGAATGACTGCTGACTTGATTAAGTGGGGTCTCCACACTGTCAGAAGTTTCATGGCAGATGACAGAAAGATGCGCGGTTTCAACACTTGGGATGTTATCTGTTGTGTTGAAAAATGTTATACGTGAAACGTTATGCAGAAAAAGCATTGCCGGGAAGAGCCAGAAACGCATCTGCTGCCTTTTTTTCATCGTCATGATGTCGGAAAATTCAGCAGATGCTTTTTAGCGATTTTTCGGCTCTTCCTGATATCAACGCTTGTTATGCATAACATTTTCAAACACAACCTGAACACAACAGAGAACATCCGAAGTGTTGTCTGTTACGCATTCTCTGTTGAAACCGCGCATCCGTCTGTTGCCTGTTATAAAACTTCTGACAGTGCACTAGCAATCGTAAGCTGTCGGAACACATCGTAACGCCATTTGGGCGATTCTCCGCCAATGAGAGCACGCCGGGTCTCGAGGATCGAGGTTACGACGGCCTTGTGACTCCCAATTCGAGTTCCCGCTTTAAACTTTCGTCTCGGTGCGGGAGAAGTTAAGAGCCGGAATATACGGTAATAGACACAGTAATATATCCTTGTGTGCTACCAATAACTTGAATATGACCCTTTTAAGTGTCGCAACAGAAATGTTCGCGCCGTCAGTAGTAACATATTAACTCAAGGATGCGCGTCCGTTATCAATCTTCGGGAAGATATCTTTTGGGACTACACAGGACGGTTTAATTTAAGTGATGTCTAGAGATCTCATTACCTATGTGGGAAAATAAATTAGATAATTGTGTGTGTGTTCCGTATTGCTGTTATTGTTTTAATATTTTTATTTGTTAAAGGTTTTGTGTTTTAACATGGCTTTTTGTCGTGAACGTTGATTCAGAGTTGCTCTTACTTTAGAAGGAACGAAGCCTACCCGTTTGCAAAAGACCATTTTACTTGCAGTTCTATGCCTGTCCCTACTGGACCTCTTGTCGAGGTTGTGCCCACTCATCAACACCTGTTGTACACCCTTTTCCGGCACCGACCGAAATCAGCGCTGCCGGCACCGGTGCTAACGCTTCCAACCATGGTTATTTTAATGTTCTGAGACGTGGCAACCGGTGCTGGCTGGGGACAGCCGGTGCCAGCACCGGGCACTTACTGTACACTAAAATTGAGAGTGGTCAACCCCTCACCTCTTGCACCAATACCTACTCCATTCTGCTTACCTTGTCAATCAGTTCCTACTGTTTCTGGAACTTTGAGTATCTGAAGGAGTTGCCGGCCACCCATTTGACTGGTAATTCTTGACTACCATAAAGAGGGCAGACGTTTTTGGGATCCCAAAACGTAAGTAGAGGGATACCTATTACGTCGCAAAAGTTGTCCGTCCGTCTGTTAGCACGATAACTCTCGAAGGGGTTGAGATATTTTGTTCAAGTTTGGCACAATGACTTTTGGGTCAAAGTACAGGTCAAGTTGGAAGATGTGCTCTGTAGCTCTATATTTAGGGGTAGGGGAGGGGTTTCAAATTAAGGGGCAAACAAAAATATTTCTTAAAAGCTATTGTGATAGTTGATTTAGGGGTAAGGAGACATGCTGAATCCGAATATGAAAGTTATTTTCTTGTCGGACAAGTAGTTCACCCGGAATCCGGCAAAAACCGGACACAAAATTTGTCGCACAGTTTTTGGCTATAGCAGTCTTACCCCTTTATTCTCAAACTATTATAGCCCTGCGCGTGGATGCCGGCATTCATTTGTTTATTCTGTATGACGTCGGAAAGATCTAGCGTAATCGAAGGTCGAAGCGGTTCATATATAATGTTCAAGCGAGGATGTTGTTCAGTGAGGATTCACTGGTAAAGTACAGGTCAAGTTCGTAGATTCAGTCCTATCTTTAGAGGCAGAGGAGGGGTTTCGAATTTACGGGAAAAACGTGCATGTTTTGTAAGCTAATAAGATATTCATTGAAGGGGTAAGGAGGTTCGCTGAACTTGGTTTCTTGCTGGACAAATGGGTTCATCACGAATTCGGCTGAAACTGGAAATTTGGTTGAAGCTCAAAGTTGTTGCTGAGATCGATTAGAGATTTGGTATCGGGCCAAGGAGACATGCTGAATCCATTTTTGAACTTTATTTCAGCAGTAAAAATATTCAAGGAACCTGACGAAGACTGAATGACGAAGACATGACCCAATTTTTTAATCAGATGTTAGATTTTTGTGATCCCATCGAAACCTTTGGTCTTGTTTCTGCAGTCGATCGGGTTATACCGACTGAAGGAGATATGAAAGATACAGTAGAGGAATGCTTCTTCGAACTTAGCCTAAATTAACAGTGCCATTTTCACCCACTTGTTGCGACCAGAATCACCTACGTTAAAAAAAAAAATCTCCGCTTTCAAATAAATTAATCTGCAATATTTGTGCATTCTAACGTTTTAATCCTCCATCGGATTTTAACTCTTCCGGGCTCGTTTTAAAAATCTCCGAATTCGGTGACGCGCGATCAGAGGCGTTACTAGCCAAAATGTTTGGGGGCGGGACGAAGCATTTACCGACTGGCTGGTATTTTTTACCGACTTTTTCTACAGAAATAACTAATGTTTTCAACAACAAAAATTACATTTAAAAAAAAATCGACCATTTTCAGAAAAATCAACTGATTTTCTGAAAAACCGACTATTTGGAGGAAAAATCGACCAACTTCAGAAAAACCGACTGTTTTTATGAACAAAAATCAACTGTTTTGATGACAAATGGCCGACAGCATCGGGGAGGGACGCCCCCCCCCCCCCCGTCCTGACGCCCCTGTGGGCTACTAAAAGTCCCATGTATGAGAGACTTTTTATTGTGTACCAGTCAGTGAAAGTAGCTAATTAAGTTCTCCTTTTGCTTTGAACAGACAATCCGGATCTGGTGCTCGCGGAGTAGAATTCCCTCACGAATTCCCGGCACCATCACCAGTTTCGTATGGAAAAATTGAGGTTGGTTTAACTTAATGGTGGAAGTCTAAAAAATCCGTCCGGGAAATCCTGATCCTGTATTCACACTTTAAGTGAACCTTAATGGGTGGTTTGGGTCTTCGTTTTACCATTTAGCCCAAACTGCACTTGTTCAGAGTTAACTTACGTTCAAAGAAGCAGACCTCTACTGTACAACAGATGGCATCGAGAAAGGATAAACGGCCTCGGCTGTTTTTACCTCGCCAGGTCCCGTTTCTTGGGAAAGAATCCCGGAAAGGTTGTAACTTCGACGATGCAACAACACAGAAACGTTGTTTGACATAGTAACAAGACAATACAAAAATATTAGGGCTCTATCCTTCTAATACGGCAAACTAATTTCTCAACTTACTTTAATCAATAGCCACCATAAGAAACTTCGACTAGAGCATAGCAAAATAACACTGGGGAGTAGCGCCAATACCTATGCTGTCCATGCTTTTCAAACGGACCATACTCATAGCGACGCCCACTACGCTTGCGGCATTTAAAGCGAGCAAAACTTCTAGTTCAGAAATTCATAGCAAAGCAAAGGTGCGGCTGCATGTACCAAGGAAGCGATGGAAACTGTATCATTTTTGCTATGCTCAGAAGATGAAGAATACCGGAGCCAGCGCTGGTGAAAGACTGATTGAGTTTCAGTAGGGACGTTCTATATCGCTAGGGGTGCTAGTATCCATGCCATTCGAGTGTGTGTCAATTTTCTCAAGGCTTCGTGCTACTTCCTAGTGTTATTTTGCTCTGGCTTGTCATGACTAATTGAGCGCGTCTAAAAAAAAAATCCACGCGAATTTTATCGCTGCACAATCATAAAGTGTCTCAAAAATACCGTCTGAAATTCGAAACCTGTTCTGTAAGAATGACAGAAAATCGAAGTAGATTAGTGTTTTTAAGTTCCTTTTCAAAAAAGGACGCTAAGAGTTTTCTCAAGCCGGCACTGAAAGTGTTCTGTCCTGTTTTGTGAAGAAACTGCACCGACTCCCGAACTTGGTATCGTTGATGCGCATGATTATACCGGGTTAACGGCTGCTCTAGCGTTTACGGCGTTACTACTTGATGACATCGGGTCACTAATATGCCTGCAAAGTTTCATCTGAAACTATACTAACTCGCGATCGCCGAAATTCCGGGAAACCCCCTCCAACTACAACCCAGAGCCCCGATACGATCTGGCTCCGTCAATTACGTATCTAGGCCTAATGCAGTCTACGCGACATCATCCAGTATTCCACGACGTCATCGAAGATTGGCGCCAGGACTAATATTTGTTTGGTCAAGGATTTCTTTTTTAAGCTTTACAAAACTTGACCAGGGTTTTCCTGTTGGGATTCTAAAATCTTGCAAATGCTCAGAAACGGGGCCTTGGGGATGACCTGATGTTGCAAGAACCACACACACTCTAACAACAACTAGATCTACGTTGCCTGGGCGGGGTAAGAGCTACGTTACCTCTACAAACAGCTCATCGCAGTAGAGCCCGGGAGAAGAAAAGTCGAGAGTAAACAGACTATTGGGTTTATACCATTGTGACGTCACAGGGCTGATACGCTCTTTTCCTCTCAATGTGCAGTGGCTAAGAGGAAAGTAGACGAGCATCAACCCAAAGCTGAGCAAGTAGCTCTAGCTCACTGTAAGAATATTAAGGAGAACATACAGAATTTCTGTCTCAGACTTTCCCGGAAATGTACTTGGGACATATTTTTTTAGAAATCGTAAAAACGTAGGTCTAGTTTTTGTTAGGGTGGGTGTGGGGGAGTATTCTGGCAATACCCTTGACCACTAACTCTTCGTACCGATGAAAAATCGCAGTGTGCCTATGCGGAGAGCCAGAAACGACACTACAACCTGACCATAACAAACGTCGTTGATGGGTCTGTACAGGATCTGAATTAATTTTGACGATTTGTTCTGGTGACGTTTCTGCTTCCAGGGTTCACTGGCGCGTTTCGGACTTAAATATATAGGTTATTCGTTAAAGATAGAATCATTATATTTCTCCCGTCAGTAAGTAGATGGCACCCGGTTTTTGGGCATCTTCGGTATGGGATCTCGTCTTGCATCAAGACCAAAGCTTTCGATGGGATCCCAGAAGGGAATAATGTTTGGAATGTATAACAGATTTGCAGACCCCGTAAACTCGAAAAAATAATCCTTGCAGACACCTGAACGGGACACAGTAGGTAATACTTTTCCCTGAAAATAAGATCAGATAATATGGTTGTTTCGGAAACTACAACCAAAGTTGTACTGGATAACTTTTTATGTCCCTATATTTTTAAGCCGGTCCTTCTCCCCGATTACCGTAGAACGACTGATCCGCTGAGAACTAAGAAGAAATATTTTCAGCTCCTTCTTCCCCCTAGAACCAAGTTCCATGACTCGAAATAAAAATAAGAAACGAATTTCAGAAATGGATTCAGCACAACCTCTGTACCAAATCTTTAGTCGACCTAAGAAAAAAAAATACTTTTGCGAAATTTTCGGTTTTGGCCGGATTTCGGGTGGACTACTTGTTCGGCAAGAACAAAAAAGTTTTTATATGGATTCAGCATGCCTCCTTACTCTCTTCAGAGCTGGTTGACTCGGACTCTGGACTCGTCTCGAGACGCCTTTTTCAAGGACTCGGACTCGTCTTTCACGGAGCTGTCCGTCCGCCAGAGCTGTGGACTCGGACTCTGGATTCGTCTCAAGACGGCCTCGAGACGCCTTTTTCAAGACTCGGACTGGTTTCGGAATTGCTGGACTCGCAGCAGCTCTGACTCTCTGGATTGACTATCTTATTAACTTGAAACAGATATTTGTTTCACCCTTTAATTTGAAACACCCCTAAATATAGGGCTTCGCAGTCCGTCTACGAACTAGACCTGTACTTTGACTGAAAGGATACACGAAATTTGAACAAAAATCAACTCCTTCGCAGTGTCTGGACTTGCCAATAGATGGACAAACTTCGCGAAGTCATAGGTATCCCCTCACTAATATTTTGTAATTCCAAAAAGGGGCGATCAGTGGAAAAGTCGCTTCCCCTTGAGTGGGGTAAAAATAAAAGAGAGCTTTTGGTTTCTTTAAACCGACTGATCCGCTAACAGGAACAGAACAGAACAGAAACGATTTTTCCAACCCAAAGGTTTATATTATGTCATAGACCACAAGAGCCGGGTGTTCTGCACGAATTAACGGAGTTCTGAGGAGCTTTTTGCCGTGCGGCTCTGATAATATCGTAACTTCAACAAACCAACCAGTCAAGTGGCAAAAAGCTTCGCAGTAACTCAGCTGCATGAGAGTCCGCTTCCACTTAACTTGTAGCGTTAGTGAAAGTTCACTTGTGTAACTACCAGCATCTAAAGTGAAGGGTGGAACGTGGCGAAAAATTAAAACTTTCAATAATAGTGATGTCAAACCGATCGTAGTGTCGATCAACGTTTTCTTTGGGTGGTGATTAAGGATTGTTTCAGCGCATCCTACAATGGTGCTTCGTACTGGAATCCTTTCAAAGTAAGTAAGCATCCGTATATATCCTTTGTTGAATAATCTTAATGACCAAGTCTTCGTGCCGACATAGTATTGCCGCGTACCGAGAGAAGAGCCAGAAACGTCACGACAAAAGACGTTGTTGATTAGTTTACACAGGATCTCAATCAATTTTGAGGGCCCTTCCTTCAGCCCAAGCTGACTGCGAATCATATTCGAGGGTGCAAAACGGATAAGTCAGCTACATTTTATTAGAGCTATATTTCGGCCCTTCACACTGAAGAAATTAAATTGTGCATGCTTTTGTCGGGCGTAGGTCATTGGCACATCGGGTTCTTTTTACACACAAAAATTCAAATTTTTCAAACATTTATCGGGCTCAAGCTGGAAAATGAACTTGTGGAAAAATAATCAACTATAATGATATATAATTACTCTAATTGTTTTCCCACAAGTTCGTTTTCCAGCTTGAGCCTGAAGAGGATCCTTGCCAAGAAGGTCCGAAATATAGCTCTAATAAAACGTAGCTGACATATCCCCCGTCAGTTTTGAGGGTTCGTTTGGGTGAAGTTTCTTGTCAATTACTTCTTTCCGACTTCTAGAGTATTGAGGGATTTTCTGGCGGTCTGGGTCTGAAACCTCCACTGGTTTATGTGCCATCTGACTTCGGCTAGAACTCGCCTCACTTTTTAAGAGCTGTCTTGGCGCTCCGTTAGTTTCGGAAATCGAAGAGAATTGTACTGGATAGCAAATCCGTGACGGGTTCCGTGATTTCTTGCGAATCCGTGGGAAATTCCAGTATTGCTCTTTGATGATGTGAACGGCATCGAAGCAGGACATTCGCGTGTCGGCTCCACAAAAACAATCCATTCGTCTCGGATGTTCTTAGGATCTTCTGTCAATCCTTTTCTGACCCATTTTCTGCAGTGTCCTTGTGTAAATACTAGATACGATAACATCTTGTAATATTTCCGATAGACGTAGCTTATACTTAGCATATTTTTTTGCTGCCAGTCATAAATCTCAGTCACAAAGAATTTCCGGTTTAATCGTCGTATTCTTTGTCATCGGGTAGAAAATTTGTCGTAACAGCAAGGGCCCATGATAGTTCGGTGATGCGTCAATACCAGAGGCATGACTTCATTGTAATCTTCAGACAGACCATGTTGAATTTTCATACTACGGCACTGATACCCCATGGATGCAACGATGTTGGCTATTCCGCGCTCTCCGGACTGAGAGAGTCATGGTGGGTTTACACACTGCTTAAAATCCGAGAGTATTTTATGCACGTTTTGAGCTTGAAAACAGTTCTAGCCATACGGACGTATTAGAGAAATCGGTCTGTTTTGTATTTAAATACGTCCGTATTGCTAGAAATCTTTTCAAGCTCAAACGTTGCGTAAAATACGCTCGGATTTTACGCAGTGTGTAAATGGACCATCATAGAAGACTCTTGCAGAAAAAATCACTTCACGGACAAGTCATCGAAATAGCGAGCGATTAACGCCTTTTTAATTCTTTTTTAGACCCATGTTAGTGGCAATATGTTTGTGCAGCCTTATTTACCCAGCGTGGTCCAGCTATGGAAGTGGGACGATGAAAAAATTTCTACCCGCGCCACCGGGAGAAAGACCCCCTTGTGCCAAAGAAGGGGAGACGTACTGCGACGAAGTCTACTACTATCCTGGGTATGAAGAGAATCTATGATTACATTTCTCTGATTTGGTCCAGACCCGCTTTGGACCGTTTAATGCTACGAATAGGCGGTCTGTTTTTTTCCTGACGGATTTTCTGCGATTTCGCCAATCAAACTCGCTGTTCGGTATGGAGTTGATTATGGTGCCGAAACGCTGGTGGAAATTCCAGTCCGTAAGAATCCGACTTTCGAAAATGTGCACTGGCAGTGTTGAAAACTATCTGACTTTCCCGGGGATTTTAAGAGAGGCAAAAGCTTTACCAAAAAGTGATGGTATTTGAAAACGAACTATTTACTTTTTGGCAAGTCCTCTTTTCCACTACATACCACGATGGAAAAGTACTTACGAGTGTGCTCTGGTTAAAGCAAAATTGTTTGGTTTGATGTTGTTCTGTTTTTATATTTCATTGTTGTTAGGGTGGGTGTGGTTCGTGCAACATCAGGTCACCTAGTTTCAGGTCACACCAGGGCCTAGTTTCTGAGCATTTGCAAGATTTTAGAATCCCAACAGGAAAACCCTGGTCAAGTTTTGTAAAGCTTAAAAAAGACGTCCCTGATCAAAAAATTGTTAGTCCTGACACCAATATTCGATGACGTCGTGGAATACTGGATGATGTCGCGTAGATCGCATTAGGTCTAGATACGTAATTGACGGAGCCAGATCGTATCGGGGCTCCGGGTTGGAGTTCGCGACTTGATGAAACTTTGCAGGCATATTAGTGACCCAACCAAATTAACGTAAATTTTAACAACAATCTAGCTACCCAACACTTATTCGCTTATATTGGCTTGAAGACCCGCTGAAAATGCGTTACTTCTTTGTTCCGCTATCCACCAATAATCGGTTTCGAAATAGTGGAATTTCAGTGTGATTTGCGGTACCTCTATGCGCTTGTATTTTTTGTTGTACGCCCGACGAGAAAGATTTATGATTTTTTTTTTTTTGTTCAGGCACGAAGCAATCTTCACCAGTCTCACCACTGCCCACTGAAAAGTCGCGGATGCGTTGAGATTAAAATTTCCCTAGACATAGTAAAAATTTTCGTTGTGGGACGGCCGTAGATATTCTGAACGGCTTACTCGCGCAGATAGTGGAAAATAAAAAAAATACCTATGAAGAATCCAAATAATTCAGTGTGTTCAGTTAAATGACACATAAATAAGTTGGCTTTTCAGTTAAACTTTTATAACCCGACACAATGCCCTAGGAAAACTTCTGTTCCTGGATCCAACCATTTTTGGGGGAGTGAGGGAAGGGGGAATACGAAAAGTGACTTCCGTCGAACAGCCAGCCCAATTCCAGTGAAACTCAATGGTGATAAGAATTGACGACCTAGACATGCAAAACATGCGTTCAACCACATGTGGTCACCGTTGGAAGAGCTGGAGGGGGTTCCGGAAACTTTTGACATGCACAAAAACCAAACGGATGGGCCGAATGGGATGCAAGTTGGACATTATCGACTTTATGCGGCCTGCATTGATTTGTTATTTGGCGTCCTGACCGGATCCGGCCACGGTAGGGAGGGGGGGGAGGGGGAACCAGAAATTTGCAGCTAGGCAAAGAAGCAACTAAAATTGCTAAGAAGAAACACGAACAACAAATTAAACTAACGCTATAGCTAAAGTTAACAAGGACAATGATAGGATAGTATCGACAAGTAGGCATAAAGGGGTGCTAGAAAATATAATAAGTAAAATAGAAAGTAAGTAAATCTTTCGGTCCTTTTAAATTGGTATGGATTAAATCAAATCGTTTATTTACTAAGAATCTTACTCACGGCGTGAGCCGACTAACTGATTCCAACGTCAACATATAAATATGCATCAATATATATAAACAAAAAAAGGCAAGCGTAACGGCCTAGCCAACTGCTATTTCGGTTTGCATCGAAACAACAGAAAAAAAAAATAATTACAGAATACTAAACGGTCAAACATATGTGCTAAAAACCAACACAAAATCATGTGGGCTCGTTAATGGTGCATGAAGTGTTAAACAGCTTAACCAATGCCGGAACAAAGCTGTTACTGTATGTTACGTGGGTGCAGTGGACAGGTTGCAATTTTGGAATTGGGTTCGCAACTAGTCTTGGAGGTCTTGACCGTTCGGTTTCAAAATGAGGGGGGAGGATTTTACAGAGGATTCGGTGTTTCAGAGTTATTTACTAAAATTTACTGATAATTTTTCACGACGACTCGGTAATGACTAGGATCGAAAGTTTTTAAAAGGTTGATAATATAAGGGACTTCAGAAGATTTAGATGCAACAAGTAGCGCTCTATATTGGATTCTCTCAAGCGAGTCGGACTAGTCGCCTGTAAGCCCAAAATGCCAAACAGGGCAACAGCACTCTAAAGTAGGACGGATAAACAAAAAATAAATTTTAAGGAGATGCTCAGTTCAAAAGCCAAAACGAAAAAGTAGCTTAAGGGAACGGATGGCTATGTTCCCTCATTTCAGCATCGAATCTGTTTGTTTTTTCCACTTTGGATTTGTAGTTAAGTAAACACCAAGAATTTTAATTTCATCAGCTAGTTTGATTTAGATAGATAGATAGATAGATAGATATTTTTATTGATCAAACTCGTAGCACCGACATGGCACTAAATACGTCGACCATTACATTTAATATGTTACAATACTTGAATATATACAATTATTAGATAGAACAAATAAAACACTTGGAATTCGCTAATTTTTTGTTAATTTTACCGGTTAGTCCGACATCTAACCGGCACCAGGTGATTCTGATGCCGCGTCCGCCCTGTCGCCGGTGCTAGATCGGGCAGAATATCTCTATGTTTTTCACTGTTTTTGGGATAGGGGTGGAAAAAACTGAGGTTGGCGTTTTAAAAAAGAGAAAACTAGCACAACAGATTTGTCCATGTTCACGATCACGAACATACAATCTGTTGCCGCTTCATCGTATTTCATCAACTATATCTTTTGCGCAACTCTTAAAATTCTTATGGCAAACATCTAAAACAGACAAGTCGTCAACATATTTCCAACAATCAGGAAAGACGTTGCGAGCTCGTCAATCCTTACTAAAACAATGAAGTACCCAAAAGTGTCCCTTAAGGGGGACACTTAAAGAGAAAAATATTTTGTTCGCTGAGTTCTGCCGGTTAAAAAATCTGCCACTATCTGAACTAGAAAGGGATCAACATTAAATTCATTTAAAAGTTTATCCACGAGCTTGCTGTTGCTAATGAGACAAACGCCGTTTCTAAATCGATTGCAATTAGGTTGATCGAATAATCAGGTTCATCTAAATTTTTAACCCCTACCGTCACCAATTATTTTTAGCCGAGAAAAAAAATATTTTTTCACTGAAACCTACTAGTTCGGTCATAAGTAAGCTAGTTTTGAAGTGATTTGCTTGGAATCGTTTAGTAAGTGGAAGAAAACAGATGTCCAATTAACTGGATAACGTAACCAGCTTAGCATACGAAAATGGTATTTCAATCCTCGACTGACAAGAGAATGTTCGGAACAGGTTCATTGACCCCTGAAACATCTCAACTTCGTATTTTTCACAAATTGTTGTGGCTTTGAGCTTGCAGACCCTCATCTTGCATCTCACTCAAAGCTTTTCATCCGTCGATCACCATCACATCGTACGTCAGTACGCACTGGGGCTATTTTTATTCCTGGCGTCAGTTGATCCTCCATGCCTCGATATGGTCGACTCCCTCGGTTGACCTGCTAATCGTGGGGTAGACGAGTTAGCTTTGTAAGGGGCAGTGGCAATCTCCTTTGGACAAGCAACGAGATTCAGTTTCTCTTTCCCGGCCAGTGACAGAAGTTGCACTGTGTGATTCAGCAACATCAACCATGCAAAAAATGAATCACAGTTGCCACTTGCGACACCGGATCCATCAACTAAGCTAACTAAATAATGGGTTACAGAAATTTTTGGCAGATTACCAAACTGCATTGGGTCAATATGTTTTAGAATCAATTCTTTGAGCCAAGACGATAGGAATTGTTCGTAAACCTGACTAAAGATTGGTGTAGTTGTAATCGGACGGACACCACTGAAGTCATCTGGGGGAAATCTTTCTTTGGAATAGGGGTGACTAATCCACTTTTCCAAAAAGAGGGGTATTTTCTAGATGTAGTTATCTCATTGAATATTGGAGAGAGAGGTATAGAAATTTTACCGGGAAAAACTTTTATTAAACTAATTGCAACACCAATTGGTGTTATACTCGTTCTTTTTAGTGCTTTGAGCTTACGTTCCACATCTTGGGGTTTTTTCAAAGGAACGTTTGTGAAATTTTGGGGCACTTCCGGAATTTCTTCCTTAGGGAGAGGTGGTAAGGCCTGCACATGGGCATTTAACTTATTTGCTGTGAGGACTTCATTTCGTCAAGATTGAAGTCAATTCCGTTTTGCACCTTGCCGACTAAAAGTTTTATATTTCTATAATAATAATAATAATAATAACTTTATTTTTCACCCATCAAAAAGCACATGGCATAGACGGAGTATGAATAAAGAAAGAAAAAAAGAAGGAAACACTATAACAAAGAAACACTATAACAAAAGGAAACCAAACACAACATATAGACTACGACAGCATTATACACTATATCACTGCGACTGCTTTGATTCAGCTGTGTGTTGAACTTTTGCAGAGTAATACGAAGATCCAGCTTGTCTTGTAAGTTTGCGCAGTTTATTTTTCAATTTATTTGCCTCTTTCGTCCTTCCATTTCGGAATAACCGACGCTTTTAGCGAACTATATCTTTAACTCCGCGGAGTAATTATTTGTCCTTTTTTCCGGAAAAAATCGCAACATTTAGTTAGGAAGCTTTTTCTGTAGTTCCGAAGCCTTCTTCTCGCTTCTTTCGCTCCATAAACTTCATCCCATGCTTCGTTTGAGACCCAAACCCCAAAACTGATGAACCCATCATCATTTGTAGGTCTAGAAGTAATTATAGTAGTAGTATATTCAATTCGAATTTTTTTTTACGTGGGCTTACTTCTAATGAGTAATGGTAGCTACCGCACAGGGGGTTACCCGCTAAAGTTTTTTCATAAAATTGATTGTAAATTATTCTTGACAGGTACCACCTATTTGGCTTGTGCACGAATTGCGTATTAACTTGGTATTAACGTATATTTTATTATTTTTTGTAGGGAGCTTATACGTTACCTGTTGGATAACTATGAGTACGACTTTGACACACTCATCAACAGCGAAAGCAATGATGGATCCCCAACAAGTATGTAAGTATTCTAGTTGGATAGCTCCCTCCAAACTCCTCGAGGTTTCCTGTATTTCAAAGAAATCAAGACCAAAGGTTTTGATGGGATCCCAAAGTATATTATTTACTGGACTCGTGTCTTTTTAAACTCTTGTCAGGTTCTCATTTCCCCGTCCAGCTATACTGGAAGACTCTTAGGGCAATCTGATTGAAGATGCGCTTTATTTCCAAATATCTTATAAATTTATCAGACGACCTTGTTCCTTCCGGAATTACCTGTTCACATCCGATTCCCGTCCTATCATTTACCCGATAGAAAAGCGAAGCAGATAGATGGATCAGCCGTCTTATTATTACTATAAGGATGACACAAACAACTGGTTAAAGATAATATTAGATCAGAGATAATATATGTAGATAATATACACCGAAAACAAAAAATCTTGCAGTACTGCTACTCTGATTAATCTTGCCTCTGCCGAGATAAGATTATCTCCAATTCGGATTAATCTTATCCCATTGGAGATTAATCCTAGTAGCAAATTGCAATTAACTTTTTAAGTAACGAATTTATTTCAAAAAACCACTATCATGGCAATGCCAAATTTGGGTATTACGTCAATTTATTACGTCGTATAATGCACATTTTATAGTATATACAATAATCATCAATTCGTCATCACATACCTATTATAGTATATAAATAAAAACCAAAAACAGAACACGGACGTTGGGATAATATCACAGACAGCTACCACCCTCATTATAAATTTTGGTGAAACTCGGAACGAAGCTTTTTTGGTACCGCGTATGTGTTGCAGGTCCTAACTCATCCTAAATCAATCCTAACTCAGAGAAACCTTTTACAGTGTAGGATCCAGATCGTTCGGGACGAACTATCGGCTTGGAAGGAAAACGAAGCCAAAAGATTAATTTCGTTCGTCTTCGAAAAGATTCGATAGACATAACATTCGATAGAATTCTCGGTTTTCACCGGATTCTATCTGTAGCTAACGAGATTGATCGATTCATCATGCTTATCCCATTATCAACACTCTAAACGACACTCTACTTGTCCGATAAGAAAAGCATGTTCGGATGTGGATTCAGCGATCTAATTGCCCCTGGATCGAATCTCTAATCGACTTCAGAAGAAAATTTTACTTCTAACCCAGTTCCCGCTTTTTTGGACGTAGTGTCTTCTGGGAAACCCGTAGGTGATGACGGGCCCGAATTCCTGTGAGTTGTAAATAGGCTACTGTTTAAAAAGTTGAAGCTCTTTTAGTTGGCACTAAGCGCTTTACAACATCGATTTGGATTAATCCCTGGCTTCGCGTCAATATATAATTATTGAAGGATCTAGCGTAACTATAATGCAAATGCAACCTACTTCCGTAACATCATTCTTTAGTTCTTTAAACCCGGTGATCCACATTTCGTGTCACATTCCGAACCCACTGACGACAACTCGCTAATCTTTGCCCTTTCCGCGGTTCACTAATTTCCATGCACATTATGCTCCGGACGAGTGTTCACGTATCATGATATTGACGGGTCGAACCGGTTTTTCGGAATTTTGCCCAAGATCTTGCTAGAAGCCGATAGGCCTGGGAAAAAGCTTATAACATGCAAGGCCGTGGATAATGTTTTAAAAGCAGAGCCTACCTTTACAGTATTCAGATAGTTCTGGAACATAAACAGTAAACAGTGCGATGTGTGCTTTAACTGCAGAGGCCCGGCAAGTGGTGAGATTGATTAAGGGCCGGAACTGAACAAGGCTCGAACTTCAGACAAAAAGTTGAAGAAGTTGGAGCCGTGCACTTTGATGAGATTTTTATTGCTGTGACAGCGAAGGATGTACAGGAGTAACTTTGAGAGACCCGCACCCCCCGCATAACACTTACGGCGGCAATTTTGTGTAGATCAACTTCTTTGCGAGCAAAGTTTTTGCTCTCAGTGATAGGGGGCGGCAACCGGGGTACTTGTCGTGCAAGTTACTGTCACAGCTAAACTTAGAGCCTTTCAGACGGCAGTATATGGTAGACATTACGAGACGCAACTCAGGAGATCCCTGTCGGATTATCGCGCGGAAACCTTTATGCTTTCTAAGATTTTTCTTTTTAGACCACCCGCTCGCCTGAAGATCCCTGCATCAGCCACAGAGTCTCTCTCTGGCGGGGCGGTCTTCATCCCCAGTGAGCAGCTACCGATTGTGAATGCATCTGAGCAGGTCAACACATTACGGACGGAGCAAAGCGCCCCTCAGCGGACTGCTCCCAAATCCCCAGCTGCCACTTCAGCTCCACCGACCAATCAAGCACCGATTGCACAAGTTGTCACGAATCAAGGTGTTCCCCGTCCTGCGGTGGCCAACCAGATTCCTCCACGTCAAGTCTTGGCCAATCGGGATGTTTCCTTCCAGCCAGCAGCCAGTCAGACGTCTTTCCAGCAGACAGCGACCAATCAGACGTTTTCAGTTGTCCCTTCGGTCACTACATGGACACCCAAAATCAGGTCATATGAACAGGAAGGCTTCCACGGTGTAGAAAGACCATCGGGTTACCACCCACGGTCGGATGTTTATACCTACACGAGCGGAACCCCAGCAAAGCCAGAAACATGGTTGCAGAGGTATAATGCTTCCCTGCTTTTACCAAGGGCCCATAGTGGGGTGTCGAAAGTTAGCCTACTCACAAGGGCTTTTCAACTAGCACGGTTGCTCGGTGATCTCCCCCCCCCCCCCCTCTCTGAAAGCACAGGTCGCAGTAATTACAATTATAATATAAATATTCCTTCAGCCCAAGCTGACTGCGAATCATATTTGATAGTGCAAAACGGATACGTCAGCTTAATTTTATTGAAGCTATCTTTCGACCCCTCTTGGCAAGGATCCTCTTCAGGCTCAAAACCGTTCAAGTTGGAAAAACGAACTTGTAGGTAAACTATTTTCGATCAAAACAGTTGATGTTTTTCATGAAAACAGTCGGTTTTTCTGAAAATCAACCGATTTTTCCCATAAGTTCATTTTTCCAACTTGAGCGGCGAAAAAAATACTCTTTGAAAAAGATATATTTTTCTAAATGACCTAAGCCAGCCGCAGACAAATTTAAATTAGTCAACTAAAGTTTATTTTCAAAGAAAAAAATGCCTCGTTCCTCGTAAGGGAGGAAAACTTGCCACGCATACATGAAGTTGAAGCAAGGTGTGCTCTATAGTTCAAGGAGACTGCAGTTAGATTTCCTTGCACGTCATGGGTGATAGCCAAAGGAGCCGATAAAAACTAACCATTCTTTATTTCAGTTACACAAACCCGAAGCCTTTCTCTCACCGTTCAGCTCGTCAAGCTGTCAACGAAGAGAACAGCCTTTGTCCCACAAGAACTCAATTCGCGACTCCCAAAGCCGCCGTCAACACAAAAGGAAACTGGATGTTCGTGGTCAACGTGAACGGTGGCAACAATGAGCTGACTCAGCTAGTGAAGACCGAGAAATGCGCGTAAGTGTTATTCGAGCTCAAGCCACATAGGCCCTAATTCTGATACGGGTACGAACTTATCTTCAGCCTTCGCTTTCATCAAATCCATCATCAGTTGTGGGTTACTGCCAGTGCGAGCGACAAGAAAGCAACAGACAAGCAACCCATTTTGATGAAGACAGAAATAAAAAAATATATTTATTATCGAAATTTTAGCAAGGATTATGACTGTTTACAAGTCCATATCTGGAAATCCAGAATATGCCATTGAGAATTTCTTCAGAGATAATTTTTACTGCTCATAGGGGGAATTTAGGAATCCAGACATCACTTAATCGCTGAAAATTAATGATAAGCGATGATCAAGGGAGTTAGAGACTGCAACTTACAACTGAAGGAAGCGAATGTTCTTGCGGTTTTGTCATAACGTAGTGATATTTTGTTGGAAGGAAAAGCTAGAGGTGTCAGGAAATAGAGGTTAAAGTTGGTTTGAATCAGAAACAGCTTGTTTCGGACTGACTTTAAAAATGCGCTCAAAATACGCCGTTTCTGCTTTAATCCAACTGTCCTCTTTATTTCCTAGAAATGACGTCACTTTATCGTTCGAAAGTAGTGACAAGCGATAATCAAGTGACTCCTTATACCAAGGCTTCAGAAACGGTGGCAAAGCTGCTCTTGCATTCATCTCCTTCCGGCAGTTAATTGTATTTTTTCTAACCACTTTGCTCATTGCCTTGTCGCTGTTTTCTCCAGGTTCCTCGGCGCCAAAATTCCCGAATTCCTTCCATGTGCTTGATTAACAGCCTGTGAATAATAACAATGGCATATTTAACTGTTTTAGGTGCTAAGCTGTAAAGTTAATCCATGTGAATGTTTCAAATGTCCTTTCTTTTTTTTCTTGCTTGAAATGTGTTACTATGTATCACTCGAACATGTGACGCCTCAAATCTTGTCTCGTCTTGACGATTTGCCACGATAGAAGGTGGATTTGTTTGAAACAAATATTGATCATTGGATTACCAGCAACAGTTATAGGTTTGACTATGGACTATGATATGGATAGTAGTCAGCTAAATTTGGCACTCGAGACGATTGGAAGTGTTATTTTTCAATCAAGTCCATGGATCTGAGTTATTCCGGAAAAAGTAAAAGTAATGCGAATGTCCCTTTTGTGATCATCACGATCATGGACGATCAACAAAGTGGTGAAGGTAGCCGTCGTGTATTTGTGGATGTTCTAAACCAGTCTAGAAATGAGGAAGGAGTGGCCTAGATGCTGTCGGTTCGAGTGCAGACCTATCTATTAGCCCTGCTAACTCTTTGCCTATGATTCTCCGACGCCGGGATTCTTGCATAATGAATCATCAGTCAAAATCGGTGATATTGAATTTTCGAGTTCTAGGTGTGAGCTCGTAAACAGTTCGTCGTACGGATTCTGCAATACCTCATTTCATTTTTATTTTCTTCCTTGTTTAATATTCGTTGCTATGCCGGGTAGGTTCATGCATGAGGATCTTTGATGCCTGAAATTTGGTATCTATACAATTTCTTACAAAATTGGGCGTGTCCAGTCACGATCGGTGCAAACAATTGCGTGACGTCTGGTCTTGGCGGTTGCCAACACAGACGGTGGTTTGTCTATTCAACAATGATACGTCAGCAAAACCGATGCGTCAGCTACATTTGGGATACATAAGGGTCCTCTTCAGGCTCAAGCCCTTCAAGCTGGGAAGTGAACTTGTGGAAAAACAACTAAAGATTCTAGCTTAAGCTGCTAGCTAAAAAGTTGCTCGTGATTTTGTCAATTTCTTCGTGAAAATTGCTTGGAGTTAACACATCACAAATGCACATATTTCGAAACCTTTGGTCTTGTTGCTTTTAGTTTTGTAAACAGAAAAAAAGGTAGCCATGCAATCGCAGTACCTTAAGAGAGCCACCCCCCCCCCTCCACACACACACGTAAAAGCATACAAGATTCAGACAGATAGAGTAGACACCTGCCTATACATATGGGCCCCGAAACCGGATGGGAATAATATTATTGAATTGGTCCTGTAAGAGATTGCAGTTAAGCTTTCTTAAAGTGTTATCATTCAAATTACGCATTTCTTCTACACAGTAGTGAAGGTCATCCCTATTTGCACCCTACTAAAGGTGCGTTATTTGGTGTAGTTTCACTGTAGTTTGGCGTTACCTTTGTTTCAGTTATGAAAGTACAGTATGGGTAATGGACAAATAAAACGGTTGCAGCCTACTAAGAGATAATGAGCAAGAGGGACCCAAATTTCGACTGCCTAAGGGCCTCCCAAAAGTTTAATCTGACATTGTTCGTTGCTCATAGCCTGCAGTTGTCAAAGGTGTTTCAAAGGTCAGACTAGGGTATTCCTGTAGAAGAGTGATTCCTTTCTATTGCAGGACGGCTCAGTGTAGCGGGTTGTGCACGGTTCCCCAGGGCTTCACTGCCACTTGCCAGCAGCAGTTCGTCCAGAAGCGCTTAGTCGCCTTGAATGGCGATGGCGACAGCTTATATCACGACGTTTTCTGGTTCCCCCACTGTTGCATATGTCAAGTAAGGCAGGCTAACGGATGAAATTCCCGGGAACTATTATCGTGAAATTGTGACGCTTTATTGGCGCGAGAGAGATATAAAAAACTATTTTTATACAAACCTCAAGACAGGTTTTGTGGTTTATGAAGTAGTGTGATTCATGTTTCTGTTATTTATTCCCGCTGAGGTGGTTTGTAGAACCACAGCATGGAAAAGGGTGCTGACTTAATAAAGTTGTCTTTCGAAATATCAACGTTGTGTTGCTATACTTTCAGAAGTTTGATAAGATTTAAAGGACCCCTCGCACTATTAACTACTCAACTTAAGTATTTTAATATATTTCAATACTTTAAAACTAGGCTGTGCTTTCAAGAAATAACCCACAGTTTCGGCTGTTTTAAGCATTTTTCCGAGACCCGTTGACTTACAGCGAAAACAAGGAAAAATTTACATAACTGTTTTTTTCTGATGGAAAAACTTCTCACGGACAACCATAGACAGCGTTGTATACATCGAATGTAGCAAAACACGGCAAGTGAGAAAATTAGCGTAGGTTTTGTTAAAGGGGTTAGAATGTACCGTGCGAAATTGGGGTCTCCGGGTTTAGAAATATATGGAGTGATTATGAAATAGGTTGCGTTAGTATTATAGGTGAGACAGGTCCTTTAACAATTGGATGCGCATCTTTCTGTTAAATGCTATGACGGATACCGAGACTATTTATGATATAATTCTTTTAACTGTTTTCTTTTCCCGTCACATTTTGACAACGCTAACTGAAAGAGGGAGGTCGAACATATCTATGTACCAAATTTGCCTTCTTTTAAACCCTCCCCCGCCCTAAAAAAAAGGAAAGAAAAATACCGCTTCCCCTGAAGCGTCGCCGAACTTTACCACAAAAAATGAATAAAGCACACCTCGCCCTATTTAATGTTTATGTTCCAATATTCAAAACTATCTGAATAGCCTACTGTAAAACTAACCTCTGCTTTTAACAAATCATCAGTTTAAAGCCATTTCCCAGACCCATTGACTACAGAGGAACTAAACACTCTAGTAGCACAAGCTGACTGGGAAACATATATTCAAACAGTGCATAAAACGGATAAGTCAGCTACGATGCTGGGGCAGCGATATTTCGGCCCTTCTTGGCAAGGGTCCTCGTAGGCTGTCGAACTTCTGGACATCACTTGGGAAGGAACGAGCCTGTAATCAAAAATTGACTGCGGGTTCGTTCCTCCTGCAGCAGCCGGCTCATTTTCTAAAGTTTCGACAGTATTTGGTCCATCCGACCATAACAACATTTGTCACTCCGCGGTCTAGGCCTTCTTATAGTTTTTCAAAGACAGGATGTTATCAAGAAATAAATCCAGTTATGTGCTGCATTTTTTTTATTTTCTTAAGCTACTGGTTAAACTACAGGATTACATGTTATATTTTATTTTATCACAGGTGCTTATGGCACTAGCTGAAAGTTCATCTGGTCCGTCATTAAAACACAACTTATTTTACACCCCTCTCATGAAACTTGCATCGGGGGTTCCCCAGGGCATCGCTAAGCGGGCGTGGTAGTAATAACTTGAAACAGGGAGGTGAACGGGGGAAAAAAAACGACGCAGAAAACCAGGAGACCTGGAAATAGAAAGCTGCACCTGCTTCGTTTGGACACAAACTGGCTTAAAATGGCATGACCAACCACGCCCACGGTGACTCGCGTGTCGTTTACCGGTATCAGCTGGTTCCATTTAGAGACGTTTGCACCATTTCGCTGGGCCACCATAAAGGCAAATGTTTTGAGTAATTGCAGTAATCTTAATTGAACTTTCACTCTTGCCCGGCTGCCAATAATACAAATGCATGTCATTTTCATTTTGGGCGGCAGTGACATAGCGTGTTTTTAGTCATAGATCTTGGCACTCGACGATCAGATGTGCGATGGCTATCGTTCCTATCCTCACGGAGAATAGTTTTTAGGTTTACCAGGTTTAAATTTTCTTAATCAGCTATTCGTCTTGGTTCCTTTCAAAAAGAGCAGTCCCGAGGGGGGGGGGGGGGCTGCCCCCCACTCCACCCACCAGAAGGGTTGTGGGAAAAAAATCCTGTAAACTTGACTGGTGCTTCGAAGCTGCGCCAGTTATAAGTTTTCGAATTCAAATGAACTTGATGATTTTTAGTTATTCTCCGGATTAATGCTCAGGGAATCTACCGGAATTTTAATCAGAGTATCTACCGAGATCTTGCTGAATGAATCCACCGGAACTTCTCTCAGGGAATTTACTGAAGGCTAGATCTACTGGAGTTTTGCTCAGGGAATCTATCTGAATTTGTCTCAGGGAATTGTAGGGTGGATCAGGGAATCTACCGGACTTTGCTCCACGGATCTACTAGAATTTGGCTCAGGGAATCTACCAGAATTTTGCTGCTTACCGTATAAGTACCCCGGCACAAACAACTTACTAGAGTGATTCGTGCAGACAGACAAGACAGCGTACCGGAACATTCATCGCGTAACTCCGGTAAACTCCTGTTTCTGTTGCTTTCAAGAATTATACAACCTACTACAAATGTCGTTCCAGTAATAAAATCACGGTACCGTCTACTCCTGTTTCGACAGCTTTATCAACTCCTTTCCGGTGATAAGCTGAGAAGAGTTCGAAAACGAGTTAGCCTTGTTGTGACATGATCTCAAAAGTCGCCAACAGAGCCTCGAAGCAAACAAAAGTTGCGTTTTTGATCCGAATTCTCCGTTCCGAATTCTCGCTTCTGAATTCTCGACTCTCGTCCAAATTACCGTTTTTGCTTCTCTGACTTCTCCATTCTCGCTTTTGACAACAAGACCAAAGTTGTCGATGGGATCCCAAAAATCTAATATTTGATTCAGACAATCGAGTCTTGTCTCCGCCAGATCCAGTCATGGACAGGCTAATCATCAGAGAAAACCAAGTTCAGATATACCTCTATAAGCCATATCTATTTTGACGATACTGACCGAGACTTCCTGCCGATTTCCGAGCGAACTACTAGTCTAGCAACAAAAAAATACAGAACCAAAACCAGCTTATCTCCTTATCCCTATAAAGAACATCCAATCAACTTTGAATAAAAGTTTGACTTAAAAAAAAATCCGGTTACAACCGGATACCGGAATAATTATATGTCCGGGTAAAAAACCATTGTCATAAACCGACTCAGCCTCTCTTCTTACCCGTTAATCTGTCATCTAATCGAACTTTTGCTTTTAACAAATTTTCCAGTTTTGGCCGGATTCCGGGCGAACTAGTTGTCCAGCGAGAAAATGATTTTCACCATCGTGTTCGGCATGTCTTTTTACCCATAAATCAAACAATTAATCAACTTCAGATTAAACTTTTACTTTTAACCAACTTTCCGGTTTTCGCCGGATTCCGGGCGAACTACATGTCCGGGTAGAAAATTGTTTTCACAAAAGTGTTCAACATGTCTTCTTGCCCTAAACCGAACATCTAATCAACTCGAAATAAAACTTTTAATTTTAACAAACTTTCCGGTTTCGGCCGGATTCCGGGCGAACTACTTGTCCGTCGAGAAAATGGTTTTCACCATCGTCTTCAGCATGTCTTCCTACCCCCGATTCGAACATCTAATCAACTTCAAATAAAACTTTTACTTTTAACAAACTTTCCGGTTTTGGCCGGATTCCGGACGAACTACTCGTCCGATGACAAAATAGTTTTCACCATCGTCCTCAGCATGTCTTCTTACCCTATGATCGACTACCACATTAGCTGTTTCAAAATATTTTGTGTGCCCCTTAATTTGAACCCCCTCCCCCACCCCTAAATGTAGGGCTACAAAGCCCATCTACGAACACGACTGGTCCGACGACCCAACGAATTCTCACACCAAGTTTCATCAAAATATCTCATTCCCTTCGAGAGATATCGTGTTTACAGACGGATGGACAACTTTTGCGATGTCATAGGTATCCCTCAAGTTTTGGTATCCCAAAAACATTAATTTTGCAGCTCGTCGCAACCTGGTATACGTGTATATGCATATTGAATACCCGAACTCTGTTGACCAATCAGGGAGGATAACGGAGAGAGTAAAATCGACAATTCACCATCGGAGCAAATTCTCCATTCTGCAGAATCGCGAGGCTGTCCCCGTTCTCGATTCGGACAAAAACGCAAAATAGGAGAATTCGGTGATCAAAACAGGGGCGGATCCAGGGGGGGGGCGAGGGGGGCGATCGCCCCCCCTAGACGGGCTGTAATTTTGTTGTTTTGTTTACTGCACTTACAGAAGTCTGCATTAATGCATGTTCTAACTACTGTAACTAGACTCTAGAACCTTTTACACTACGTTCAACCCACAGTCAAGCTAGCCTCGACTGTTTCTCACCTCATAGCTCGCTCATAGCATAGCAACAGTTCACCCGGCAAATTTTAGCTAGATTCGAGACGCAACGCAACCAGACCTGGTAAAAAGAAACATTTCGTTCCAGTGTATAGTGAAATTTGAAAATCCGTCACGAGGACTTTCGTCGTTTAAGCGATATTAATGTCGGAAAACGCGGACAAAAGACGCTTGACAGACAGGTTTGCGAACAGTGGAGCCAGGAAGCTTGAATTTTTCTTGTAAAAAGTTGTAAGTTGATCAAGTACAGTTTTTGTAAGCATTATTGTAATATATAAAACCACAGTTTCGTTAAATAAGAGACCGACAGGGACACTTAAAACACGAAAAAAATCAGCCTTGTGGCCGACAAAAAGGCCACTCCCCCCCTTTTTTCGGTAAGAATCGCCCCCCCTTGAACGAAATGCTGGATCCGCCCCTGGATCAAAACGCAACTAAAGTTTGAAGATATATTCGAAGTCTGTCGTGTACTGAAAGATGTCCTACCACCAGTACGGAAAGCGTTCAAGCTGGCTCAGACAATCCTTTTTATCTCAGCAAAAGAGGAAATACTTTTTTAGCAAGATGAGGTTGGTTAAGAACACTCTGTGTTCAACAATGGCTGACCAGCTGAATAATCCTATTCATTGTTGCAGAAGTTTTCTCTTCGTGTCGTTGTTTTTTACTATTTTTTCAGGTGTCTATTACTAATCGCGTGGGGAAACCGATACTAGTTGACGAATGTGAAATTGGATTGGAGCTTTAACTGGCCATCTTAAAGTTTAACCCAATAGGGCTCAGATCCAATGGTCTCGTAACATGTCAGCTATTCATTTAAACCCTGAAAACCCGAAAAAAACTGTTACTTCGTTTCTCCGTTAACCAGGGATGACCGATTTCATAGAATGAACTTATTCTTTCGGATCTGTGGTACCTCTATGTGGTTGTCCCTCTAAGCTTAAATATTTTACCAATTAGAAATGTAAACCCTTGCCGAAAAATAAAATAACAATATCAGAATAATTGCAACACATCCTAAAATCATTTTCCTACAGGCGTAACTTCTCCGGTGTCGCATCTTTAGCCCTGAAAATACAGGATTTTGTTCAAATTCTCCGTGTCAGAATGAATTGTGGTTTACCATGCAAGCAGCGCACATTCGGGAACGTTATTACCAGAGCCACGGGTGGAAAATACGAAATCCCTCTCATGTGTCAAAATATTTCAGTATATTCAAATATCAGATTAAGAAATAAGCTGCCTTTCAGTTAAACTTTAACGAGCCTGTTTATTTTTTTTTATAGCATATAATCAAAGTCAGAACACAACAGCAGAGATGCTCACTTCGGAGAATTTCCAGTAAAACATCAAAGAATTCCAGTAAAATTCTGAAGCCCCCCCCCCCCCCCCCCATCAGGAAGGTGTCGGGACGCCCTAGCCTGCAAGAGCACATTGAATTATAGCGACGTGTTTGCTCTCGTTTTGTTGAGTCTTCTTCTCAACTACTATCACGGGGCCAAATGTAGCCTTATTTTGACAAACACAGTCATACCTCCGCCAATACTCTATATGACTAAGTCCAAAACACGCCATTGATCCTCAGGAAGAAGAAGAAAGCGTGACCGTACGACTCAAACTCAACGACTCAAATCCTGTGTAAAATCAACCATAGCGATCTTTGGGCGCAGCTTTGACACCACTTCTGCCTTTCTTCAGCTAGCTACCCAGAGAGGCCGGAGATTTTGCATTAGCAAGGAGAGATAGTCATCAAGAGTATTTAGAAAGATAATATGTGGTGAGCATAGGTCCTCCTTGATCAAGTGTCAAGTGTTGTGCAAAGCTGAATGGTCTCCCACTAAACTCTTGATGACCAGCTCTTCGCGCCAATGAAGAATCATCAGTTGCCCAGCGAACGAGCCAGAAACGACACCACAACAAACGGTGTTGATTGGTTTGCACAGGATTTGAATCAATTCTGAGCGTTGGTCTGCGTGACGGTTCTTGTTCTTCCCGAGGTTCACTGGAACACTTCGATTTATGCTTCCTCCAAGCCTGTACTACATATAGGTACTCCCGCTTGGAAGTACTGGTATTTTGGGCGTGTTTTTGTTTTGTTTTGTGAATGGCCCTTGGGCTAGGAAATACAAGTCTTTTTATTAGTATTACGCATGATCACCTCATTAAGAGCCTCATCAACTTTTTAACGACACACGATCCATTATTGAGTGTGTTGACAGTAGGCTACTGACAGGTTCTGCAATCAAGGAAGTCGATTTGTAGAATAAACTTTCAGTCTATCTATAGCCTGCTAGACCTTAGTTTTCTGCGTACAACTCTTTTCCTTTCTTTTGACTGGTCTTTCTTCCCTTCCTGAAGTGCGACATCGACATATAAATCCATTCATTCAATATCCCATGCAATTTGGCTGTTTACTTACTCAGTCTAATTTTCTTTGTTGATTTTGTTCCACCGAACTATATCCTTCAACAGAAAATGGAAAGTACTTCCTGAATCATATCTTTCAAGCCATATATAGGCTACCCTCGAATCAATCCGACAGGGCAATTGTGCCCTCCCTACATCTCGACGCCCCTGTCCCACCCCTAAATGTTAAAGTACAAACCATATCACCCGATAAGCCACAGCACCAATTATCATCAAAATACGTCAGTGTTCGCTGTAATTCGTGCCACCAGATAGACAGACGGACGGACAAATTTACTTTGTCCAAGGTATTCCTCACTTCCGTAATCCAACAATGGCAAACGTCTGAGCAATCTCCTAAATGGCGCATTTTCTCTCTGCCGGAATAGGCTTTGATCAACAAATGGAGTAACAATACTGTTGGAATGTCGAACTTCAGGTTTTGTAGTAGGCGTACTCATGAGCGTTACACTTTCAGAAGTTTGAAGAAGACAACACATGTTTGCATCCTTGGGTTAAATTTAAGTGTTATGATTTGAGACACAACTTCTGCGGAGCAACCTTTCCGAAATTTTATGTGAAAAGATAACACCTAAAGCTTAACCGAAAAGGACTAAGGTAGGACGATCTAGTTAACCATTACTTATTCACTAATGAGCTCCGCTATTCACGAATTATCCATTTCCATTTAATGGAATTTCCCTGTCGGTTTTGTGGTACCTCTATGCGCTACTACCCGTGTTGTATGCTTGACAAAAGGGATTTATGAAATAAGTGTCTATGCACTGAGCTATCTTCCGCTACCTGACCCCTGGCCACTGAAAAGCCGCGTTTCTATTGATATTCAAATTTTCCACTTCATAGTAGAATTTTCTGTTCTGAGGACGGCCGTAGATATTCTGAGCCGTCATTCTAGAGCAAATAGTGAAAAATCAAAAAGATCATCCAATCAAAGCAGGGTACTCAGTTAAATGATACACAACTAACTTGGCTCTTCAGTTTAACTTCAAAAGGGCCAAAAACACATTCTCAACACGTTACAAAATCTTATCATACATACCAGTGAAGCATTGTTGGTCCAAAATTTTGACAAATTTATTGAATTGCAATAAGTAACAAAATCACTGAAAAGCATTTCAGACTTTCCTACAAAGCCTCCCGCTTAGGCTACCGAAACACGGGAGGCCATCTATATAAGAGCGAGATGAGCAAATAATCCGTGAGCATGTCTCTAAAAACCCTTACAAAAATACAAGTTTTCACATTCAAAATTTGTACTGGGTCAAAACCAGTCCCCCTGAAGAGCCGAATTCCCCACGGATCTTTCTGTCCAACCTTCCTGGGCAATCCATTAACATTGAAAAATGATCACAAACGGTACATAGGAAATAGCAAGGGTTCATGATTCTTCGATCAAAGCTCTAGCGTTTTAACGGCAGGCTACTCCAATGGCTCCGTGATCCTTATACCTCAATCTTTACGTACATGACAACTATCAATACACCAGTTCACCACTCCATACGGATTCATTTCTGTTTGCCCCCCCCCCCCCGTCTCATTATCACCATTCATTTACTCAGGGGATCGGTCAATAAACAGACAAACTTTCACTTTTTGATCTCAGAGATTGTGCATAAGTCTCACCGCCAAGGGGGTCTCATCTTTTTTATACAACGCCAGCACACGCTGATGATGGTGATGATCACTGGGACAAACAGTAACGTTTTTATGCAGCGTTTACAAGTACAGGAAAACTTGAACAGAATCCGATCTTGGTGACAGGATTACGATCACACGCAGAGGGAAAAAATAAATTCTTCGAACCAGAAAATCTGACAAAAACAAATTTACTTGTCAACAAAAAAATGTTTTGATATCATTTATGACATTAGTTACTGATGATTGCTGCTCTTAAAAGCTAGCTAGACTTTTTTAGTACTTTTTCCAGCGCCGCCGACAAGATTCCTTTCAGGTAGACCGGAATTCCTTTCGTCATGAAAGGATTCCCGTCCCGCTAGACTTTTTTTCTACTCGTCTTCACGAACGGAATCCTTTCGAGTCGACCGGAATTCCTTTCTACTCGACGGGATTTCTTGTCCGTGTAAACGCTACGTAAGCCTCATGGTGGCTTTGAACTGGGATATGGAGAATTATCTTAATGCCTTCTCCGAAGATGTGATGATATTGGTGAGCGTTATGTGCACTGCCAGCGATGTACGACGGTAGTACGCGACAGTGAAACTCGAATGGAATAAAAGGATAGAACCATTGGGGAGTAACCTGCCCTCTGACGCAAGATCGATTATCGAAAACCATGGAACTTTGGAAATAAAATAGTCACTTTTGAGTCCACGGAAGTTAAAAAATAGCACGAATGTCCAGAAGTAGGTTATCTGTCTTCACCACTCACGAATCAAATCTCAGCTTGGAAAGAAAACTTCGGTGGAAGGAGAACAAGTCATCGCTTATTGCTGATCATTTTGTCTACATAAAGGTCGGAAGAGTCCACAACACATGAAATCTGAGATCACTATATCTACGATACAAGACTAGGATTCGAAGATAAAAGTACCTGCGACAAACAAAACAGAACGGCTACCGATATCCTTTTATACAAACCGTCTGTACCGGGGGTTTTAAGCTGCGGCCGTTAACTTTTCAACTCGGCCCTCCGCGAACAAGGGGGTGATAAAAACCCTTCGCCGAACGTTTCCTACCGTATCCGTGTCATTCCGGGTACTACATAAGGGCGATTCTGACGGTCTGAAAAGCCCCGCGAGCTTTTACGCCGGCTGTTCTTGCGACTTCGGCTAAAAACCCGCTTCGCTTTCCAAAACTGTATGGTTTAATGGCTGTATGGCCCTATGGTTTAAATCCCCCCCGATATCTCAAAGTTCAGTTGGGATCTTTGGGGCAGGTCATTGCGGCGCTTCTCTGCACCAGAGGTGTCTCTTGTTCGATGAAGATGGCGCCAATCCAACTGCTTGAAGAGTGCAGTATTACACCATTCACTGACTTACCCTAAACTATCGCCAACGATCATCCGAAAAGTCGTGAGTATATATTTTTTTTGAAAAGTACTGATTTTGGGCGTGTTCCACCCTTCTAACAATAGTAACTATTAGTTGATATTTTCGTTAAAACCTCGTGAAAAGTTACTACGCTGACCGTTCTCGAAATAGTAACTATTAGTAACTATTTGCTTACCACGCTCGGGAGCGTAGTAAGCGTGGTAACTACGAATGTCTGTGAAGTGATTGCCAGATTCGCCCGTGGCATGATATTCTACTCGAAAATCGTTCCCACTTTGACGGCAAAAAGCCAGAATTCGCGAGGTCATGCGTAGAACAATGGTAAGTAGGGTGGAACGCACTCCTGCGCAATCTTCATAAGCTGTGGCAATGAAACGCTTGGCAGAAATACTCCCCAATGAGTATGGGAAGAATGACACATCATGGCACGATCTTATTCGACGGCGGATGGTAATCCGCAAGCAGCATTCATAACAACAATCAATAGAAGGAGCTTTAACCTCGCAACTTTGGTCACATGTGTTTCGAAATAAAAAAAATAGTTAAAAAAAAGGTTACCGTATGAGGTTCACCTTTCAACTATTTTTCCGGTTTCAAACCTAACAGTCTGTTAACACACTTACGCTTGTCCTGCCTACCCACCCATTCGAATACAGAGGCAATTAGTAAATTACCTATTATACGAGAATATTCTACAAACTAGGAAATAAAGACCAGTTTAAGAAGCTACGGACATACGATCAAAATCAGGTGGTCGTTGCCTGGAATTCCTGACAGGATTTTCTGAACCATCGTCGATTCCATTCTCAACTTCGTACTGAAAGTGCAGAAAATCCGGTCGGGGAAACCTAATCGACTGTCTGCAGCCCAAGCGTAATCGCACGTTCGGAAACAGCCATGCTTTAACGTGTACTCATCAGTGTAGAATTTTTACGGATTTCTCATACTTGTATGGTACTCATGCGTAAAGCGTTAAAAGGCGTCTCAAAAACGCGCATTTTCTGTACACACGCCTTGGCGATTTAGCTAGACAACGGCACGAATAAATAAACGAGGCTATGACGTCAGATCTGACAGGGAGTGATTTACATCATATAATAACAATCAACTAGAGCTAAAGCTCACCAAAATCCATTTAACATTGTATGCGTAATAGCTGCATGCATATAATAAAGTACATACGCTGTATAGCTACCAGTGGGTTTCCTTACCAAATCAACTATTATTTGAAGATATAAATAAATCAGGATAATAAACACTGAGTAGTGAAGTCTGTAGTGATGCTGGGCAATATATGTATAGGAGAAATTAATCATCCAAGTCCAATTTCTGAGCTCAAAAACGTCGGACCTTGAAAAGTGAAGCCTAGCGTCTCTTTCTCTAACATGTTCTTAATCTGCCGCTCTTTCTCCTTTCTTTCCCACTCATTATGTCCATGGTTCTGCAAGTTGAGAGTTTTGTGGTGGAAAAACACTAAACTCAAACGCGTCGGGTGCTTCCTATCCGGATTCTTAAGGGCGGTTGTCGCGTGCAATTCATGTCGTGCACATTCGAACAACACCGACCCATGCTCCAAAGCTATTGCAACGCCCCCCACAGAAGGGTCCGCAAAAACTTCTTCATTATTTGTGCTCAGAACTTGGATTTTAGGTTTCGGGATATCAGCGATGGCGGTCCTTGGGGCTAGAGAAGAATCGGTGGGGGCTTTAAACTGAACAGCGGAAGGGGACCAGAAGCTAGCATCGGATTCGGAAGAATACAAGTAGGAGCTCACAGGCTCACCGACTGACATGGGAGATTGAAAATCGAAATTTTCCATTTTTTGCGGGGTAAAATACCAATCATTACCCGATGAACCTGCCCCCTCAGACAAACCTCGTTCAGATGCTGGACTGTTCCATTCACTAACAGCTGATGAACTAGCCTCAGTAGGCGACATAAACTCGACCAATGGTGCAGACATCTGATAGCTACTAAGATCAGCGTCACCAGATTTAGAATACGTATGATCGAAGGGTGAATAGCCACTACAATCGTTCTGCACAAAGAGCGCAGTGTTAGCCTCCGGCGGCAACTGAAGGGGCTGCGAAGATGGCAAGAAAGTCTGAAGCTGTTCGTCCCAACAGAATCCGAACATTTCACCGAAGCTGCAAAGTTCACTGGGTGGCTCTACCTTTTTATCGACCAGAAATTCGCTTGCGCGCAAGCAGGGTTGTTTAAAACCGTATGTGGAATCTTTCCCCACAGCGATCACGGGGGGCAACAGTTGCGAAGACACACCAAACGATGGTTTTCTCCTCTTGTATGGTCTTTTCTGCTTCCCAGTCGTAGTCGTAGTGGAAGAGATAGATCCCTCCTGTAAACCTGGTTCTAGCTTGAACTTGGTCGGGGCCTTCGTACGGTTGTTGAGGCCACAGGATGGAACAGGCGGCTGGAGGTGGATATCCCGGTGGTAGCTGAAAAAGATAGAAAGGTCAGAAGCTGAAAAACTGCACTGAAGTCGCATTCACAATTTTGTTCTTCTATGTAAGATTATTTCCCCAGTTCTGGGGCGTGTCGCTCTGCTTACCAGGACTGAGTATCGTGGCAAAGATAAAGGGCAAGTACAGACGATCTCCCTCATCCCATCAGCGCCGATACGAATGAGGAATGACATCAGCCTGGTACAATGATACCAGCCTGATATAACTGCCATGTATCCTGTTCAGAGAAATCGTTATCATTCAGTCGAATCCGGAAACCGGGCTACAAAACTGTGTGGTTAGTGCGGTCAGTCTAGAAACAGAATAATGAGCAAAAACTGAGCTGTTTTTGAGCCTGAAGAGGACCCTTGCCAAGAAGGGCCGAAATATAGCTCTAATAAAATTCAGCTGAGGTATCCGTTTTGCACTATCAAATAATGTACCGAGCGTCTGAGCAGAAGAAATCCCAGTAGCCTAGCAGTTTCCCAGTGTACTCCAATTTCACCGTCAATTTCGTCACCAGATATCTCAATTCTGAACTACATTTTGTTATGGTACAACAGGTCTGGAATTTAATAAAAACAATACACTGCAGGAAATTGGTCATTTGTCTCTACAAGGTATTGTCAGACGGACTTTTATAGCTCACTAATCCAAACAAAGACAGCTGAATTTTATTAGAGCTATATATCGGCCCTTCTTGGCAAAGACCCTCTTCAGGCTCAAGCCAATGAAACTGGAAATGAACTTCTGAAAACCCCTTTTTTTTAACAAAGAACATTATTCCGTTTTTGCTAAAAGGACTAAAATAAACACTCCTGACTCCTCATAGAGACCTCCCACAGAGTAGGAGAGCGTGGCAACAAACAACGTGGTGCATTAACAACTAACCTGTCTAGTAAAATCTACCGACAGTTCACTGATTGGTTTAGTGTTTATCTTCTTGGCAGTCGCCGTAACTGGCAAGAATATAAAAGTTTAGATTATCAACTGTCATTTGGCCTATACTGTAATGTTGAAGATCAGACTAACTCGAAAATAACTTTTGAACTTTGACATTCTAGAGTGTACTATCAAGGTAGGATACTCTGTCTGAGAAGGTGAACCAATGAAACTAGGCAGATTGTTCGGTTGTAAAATGAATCAATGGCCAGTGATTTAATTTCGAGGTCCTCGACGGCATCACCGAAGTTCGACATGGCACAATTATTCATGCGTGGACAGCTCTAATACAATGACAGAGAATCCAGTGCGGTTGCTTCAAACGCACGAAAATGGAAACAGGCCGACGCCTTTTTTACTTCCTAGATTTATTTTTTCCAGACGATGAACCAGAATTAGACACGCACCATGACAAAGTAATAAAATAAAAAAACACTCGGCCTTGATGACTACTAGACAAGACAGTGTAACCACAACCATAAAGGTAGTTTTTCAGGAAAAAAACAAACAGACAATAAAACTCAAATCAAAGGGTGCCGCTTGAGTGAGATAAATTAGTCAGATTTCGTAGCAGTCAGATAGCAACCGCAAGGAAAAATGACCAAGCAGCAGGAGTCAATTTCCGTCGAATATTTCTTTACTTATTAATATGACAAAGACTAGGTGATGAGCTAAGCCGCAGTTTGTGCGATTAGCCAATTTACTGCTTTCTCTAGCTGTAAGCCATTTGGCAAAACAAATCTCTGATTGATTGATCAACCAATAGGCTGAAAGCTGGGTTGGGTCATTTCTTTCACTTGACCAAGCACTCCTACACTGTCTCAAGCTCCAAGACATTTACACAAGGATACGAACTTCCAACAGATATGAGATAACACAGAATCTACTGACGTTACAGAATACCTACGTTATGAACTTCAAATTACTAATTTACGTTGCAAATCACCTTTAGTGTTAGACCTTATAGAACGTAACATATAACAGCTCGATACACAATTTTCCTGTAACATCGACATATCGTGTTGAACAATTCAATTGAATTCAATTATATCTAAGAAAGCCATAACACGCACAAGCCGACTAGTAGGTTTCTTGTCACATCAACATAATACAACAAGAAACAGATATAAAAATTCAGCTGACAACAGCTCGGTCAGTAAATATGTCCACTTGCGACAGTTATATGGTTAACTATAGTATAAAAAAAGCATAAAAATACATACTCGTGCAACAAAATTTTATACGAAAACTATATAATTACGAAAGCTAACAAACAACAACACTAAGGTCATTTACAATTCATTCTTGTTATTATACAATTTTACGAAACTAGCCACAAAGCTCTTCACGTAACGAGTGTGGCTGTGTGTGTGCGGCTGTAATTTCGGCACTGGTAAAGGGACCGCTCTGGCTGGATCCCTCTCAGCGCTGAATTCCGGAGGGAGGATGTCACGGAGGACGGGATTTTTAAGGATTTTAATACCAACAAGAGCTACGAGCTCATATGGCACTTGTTACGAGTAGGCACGGCTCGGTTATGTCAATGATATATCTAGTGTTTGCTAGGTGTCTTCCCACCAAGTTTCATCTCGATCCCTCCACTCATAGCGTTTTCCAATATTTCCGGTTCTCCCCTCCAGCTCCCCCCAAAAGTCACCGGATCCGGTCCGGATTTTAAGTGGGTCGTCTGAGGCATGAGGTCTTTCCAAATATCAAGTTTCATCGAGATCCGGTCACCCGTTCAAAAGTTATAAATACCTCAAGATTCCGGATTCCCCCTCCCTCCACTCCCCCGACAGTGCCCGAATCGGCTCGGTTATGTCAATGATGTATCTAGTGTTTGCTAGGTGTCTTCCCACCAAGTTTCATCTCGATCCCTCCACTCATAGCGTTTCCAAAGATTTCCGGTCGCCCCCTCCAGCTCCCCCCAAAAGTCACCGGATCCGATCCAGATTTTAAGTGGGTCGTCTGAGGGATGAGGTCTTTCCAAATATCAAGTTCCATCGAGATCCGATCACCCGTTCAAAAGTTATAAATACCTCAAGATTCCGGATTCCCCCTCCCTCTACTCCCCCCACAGTACCCGAATCGGCTCGGTTATGTCAATGATGTATCTAGTGTTTGCTAGGTGTCTTCCCACCAAGTTTCATCTCGATCCCTCCACTCATAGCGTTTCCCAAGATTTCCGGTTGCCCCCTCCAGCTCCCCCCAAAAGTCACCGGATCCGGTCCAGATTTTAAGTGGGTCGTCTGAGGGATGAGGTCTTTTCAAATATCAAGTTACATCGAGATCCGATCCCCCGTTCAAAAGTTATAAATACCTCAAGATTCCGGATTCCCCCTCCCTCTACTCCCCCCACAGTGCCCGAATCGGCTCGGTTATGTCAATGATGTATCTAGTGTTTGCTAGGTGTCTTCCCACCAAGTTTCATCTCGATCCCTCCACTCATAGCGTTTCCCAAGATTTCCGGTTGCCCCCTCCAGCTCCCCCCAAAAGTCACCGAATCCGGTCCAGATTTTAAGTGGGTCGTCTGAGGGATGAGGTCTTTCCAAATATCAAGTTCCATCGAGATCCGATCCCCCGTTCAAAAGTTATAAATACCTCAAGATTCCGGATTCCCCCTCCCTCTACTCCCCCCACAGTGCCCGAATCGGCTCGGTTATGTCAACGATGTATCTAGTGTTTGCTAGGTGTCTTCCCACCAAGTTTCATCTCGATCCCTCCACTCATAGCGTTTCCCAAGATTTCCGGTTGCCCCCTCCAGCTCCCCCCAAAAGTCACCGGATCCGGTCCGGATTTTAAGTAGGTCGTCTGAGGCATGAGGTCTTTCCAAATATCAAGTTCCATCGAGATCCGATCACCCGTTCAAAAGTTATAAATACCTCAAGATTCCGGATTCCCCCTCCCTCCACTCCCCCCCCCCACAGTGCCCGAATCGGCTCCGTTATGTCAACGATGTATCTAGTGTTTGCTAGGTGTCTTCCCACCAAGTTTCATCTCGATCCCTCCACTCATGGCGTTTCCCAAGATTTCCGGTTGCCCCCTCCAGCTCCCCCCAAAAGTCACCGGATCCGGTCCGGATTTTAAGTGGGTCGTCTGAGGCATGAGGTCGTTCCAAATATCAAGTTTCATCGAGATCCGATCACCCGTTCAAAAGTTAAAAATACGTCAAGATTCCGGATTCCCCTTTCCCTCCACTCCCCCCACGGTGCTCGGATCGGGGAAGTGACTATTTCCAACTTAATCATTTGGGGTCCCTGATATGCCTGCCAAGTTTTATCATCCTAGCTTATGTGGAAGTGCCCGAACTAGCAAAACCTGGACAGACCGACAGACCGACGGACGGACAGAAATTGCGATCGCTATATGGCACTTGGCCGAAGGGCAAGTGCCATAAAAACTGTCGATAACCAGAGACGACGATTTGCAAGTGTATCTAAATCAAAATCCTTTAAGAGCTGAATGAACGGGACTTTAGGGGATTTCGAGCAGACAAGAATTGCATGATATTGAATTCTCTCCAGCGCGTCTGACTGATCACCAGTGATCCCGAAATGCCAGTCGGGACAACAATATTCAATGATGGGGCGGATGAAACAAATGAAAAATAGTATTAGTTTATCTGTGGAGACCCCATACCGCGACAGACGCTAAGCGATCGAAGGCACATGTTACCTTCCTTAAGCATCACAGCGACCTGTTTGTCCCATTTCATATCACTTGTTATGTAGATCCCCAGGAGCTTAATTTTAGTAACATGCTGACCTTCTAAAACAATCGGGGAAAACTCTATAGTGCTTTTTAGGAAGTTAATAGTCAGTACAACTGACTTGTCCATGTTAACCACCATTTCTTTAGCAGCAGCTTCATCACAAATGTTGTCAATTGTGCAGAACTTATATTTCTCCGACAAGCCTCCAACAGCGAGAGATCATCAACATTGTGGTGAAGGTGGCGGGAAGGTTCTCAAAGGAGGTAATTTCAAAAATTGGAGTAAAGCAGGGATGTACATTGTCACCAAAATTATTTTCTATTTTTTTGAATGATATTGAAGAATTTATGAACCAGAATGGTGCACCAATGTTATCACTAGATACAATCAGTCTTTGTCTGTTGTTATTTGCTGATGATGTAGTGTTGATGGCTGATTCAAGAGAGCATTTGCAAACATTATTGGATCTTATGGAACGGTATATTGGCAAAAAAGAATTATTGATTAATACTAGTAAAACCTTTTGTATGGTGTTCCGACGAAGGGGTAAAGTGGACCCGGGGGATAGATTCTTGTATGGTGGTTCTCCTTTAAAAGTGGTGGACGAGTTTGTTTACCTGGGAGTTAAGTTTTCTTCAAATTGCCGATTTACAAAGCATGTGGAGATGGGCGTGTCAAGAGGTAGTCGTAGTGCGGGGCTAGTGATGGGTAGTAGTCTCCGTGATCTTAAAAATCTTAAGTTACGCATTATGCTTCAGAAGTTTGGGGGTATGTAAAGGCACCAAAAATGGAGGTAATCCAAAATAAATATTTTAAGCGTTGGTTGGGAGTTAAAGAGTCTTTTAGTAATATTGTTGTGAACGGAGATCTTGGTTTGTATTCATTAAGAAATAGACGGTTAATTAGAATGGTCCGATTTTGGGAGAATATATTAACACTGCCAAGAGTACGCCCTCTGAAGGGAGCTTATATGGAGGCCCTCCAGGAGGTATCAAGAGAATCTTGGCCACAACAAGTTAAGACGATATTGGATGAATGTGGAATGTCTGTGTTTTGGAATGGAGGAAAAGGTTTGTCAGCAGGTTTAGGGTCAGTGTCAAAAGAGGTAGAAAGAGTACTGCGTGAACAAGAAGTGCAAATATGGCAATGTATGAAGGACCAGTCTGAATCATTGAAAGTTTATGCAAAAGCTAAAGAGGGATGGGGGGAGGAACTATATTTTAGGGCGGGTTTGGATGCGAAAAGTTTAGAGGCACTAGTTTGTTTAAGGGGGAACGCACTACCACTTGGGGAAAAAAGGAAATACATGGGGAAAAACAGGGTACGTGATGGTCCATACTTTTGCCCTATGTGTGGTGAAATTGATGAGAGTCTGTTACATTTTATGTGTGAATGTGGTGAGCTGGGGGGATTAAGGGAAGAAATGTTTGGGAGGAGTGCTTTAGGGGAGGAAGGGTTAGTAGATCTGATTGGAGACAAGTGTTTCGCAGTAATGAGAAATTTGGCAGTGTTCGTCCGGTTGGCAGCGAAGCATCGGGAGGATCTAATGTAAGTTTGTTTTTGTTGTTTTGTTTGTTTTATTGTAAGTGATTTTTTGTGGTAGTTGCTATGGCCAGTTGGCTTTTTGCAATAAATATCATATCATATCATATCATACTTCCATCGGTCAGGGAATGAACTTGCTAGCTCATTAACCATGACGAGCAACAGCAAAGGACCTAAAATACTACCTTGCGGTACCCCGCAAAAAAACTGGAAGACTCTCAGAATAAGTTGATTTATATACCTCAGTCCTGCTGATATTGCGCATCCCTGTGTACATTTTATAAAACTTCTTACAGTGTACTATCAGGCTTGGAACTCTCAGCGCCCAAATTTTCCACCGAGCATAAAATCCAAGCGATTTATTCTTGAAATCTAACAGAAAGTCGCAACCATTTTGAAGAAAATTAAATGGTACCAATTTTTACTTTAAATCGCGAGACGACCTGCACTCTCGGAAGTTTCATAGCAGATTACACAAGGATGCGCAGTTTTCAACAGACAACAGTTGGTGTGTAATCTGTTGTGATTTTGAAACGTTACGCATGGAATGTTATACATGACAAGCAATGCCGAAGAGCCGAAAATTGCCGAAAAAGTATCTGCTGACTTTTTGGTTTGCCGTCATAATATCGGAAAATTCAGCAAATGCTTTTTGTTTTTCGGCTCTTCCTGGCAATGCTTGTTATACAGAACATTTCATGCATAACGTTTCTAAATCACACCAGATTACATCCTAAGTGTTGTATGTTAAGTATTGCCTGTTGAAACTGCGCATCCTTGGGTTTTCTATTATGAAACTTATGACAGTCTGGATACTCAAAACTTGCAAATTCATAATTTAGTCAATTGTAATTTAGTTGCCGAAATCGTGTGTGTTTTTATGGCACTTGCCCTTCGGCACTTGCCACTTGCCAAGTGCCATATAGCGATCGCAATTTCTGTCCGTCCGTCGGTCTGTCGGTCTGTCCAGGTTTTGCTAGTTCGGGCACTTCCACATAAGCTAGGATGATAAAACTTGGCAGGCATATCAGGGACCCCAAATGATTAAGTTGGAAATAGTCACTTCCCCGATCCGAGCACCGTGGGGGGAGTGGAGGGAGGGGGAATCCGGAATCTTGAGGTATTTTTAACTTTTGAACGGGTGATCGGAACTCGATGAAACTTGATATTTGGAACGACCTCATGCCTCAGACGACCCACTTAAAATCCGGATCGGATCCGGTGACTTTTGGGGGGAGCTGGAGGGGGCAACCGGAAATCTTGGGAAACGCTATGAGTGGAGGGATCGAGATGAAACTTGGTGGGAAGACACCTAGCAAACACTAGATACATCGTTGACATAACCGAGCCGATTCGGGCACTGTGGGGGGGAGTGGAGGGAGGGGGAATCCGGAATCTTTAGGTATTTATAACTTTTGAACGGGTGATCGGATCTCGATGGAACTTGATATTTGGAAAGACCTCATGCCTCAGACGACCTACTTAAAATCCGGACCGGATCCGGTGACTTTTGGGGGGAGCTGGAGGGGGCAACCGGAAATCTTGGGAAACGCTATGAGTGGAGGGATCGAGATGAAACTTGGTGGGAAGACACCTAGGAAACACTAGATACATCATTGACATAACCGAGCCGATTCGGGTACTGTGGGGGGAGTAGAGGGAGGGGGAATCCGGAATCTTGAGGTATTTATAACTTTTGAACGGGTGATCGGATCTCGATGGAACTTGATATTTGGAAAGACCTCATCCCTCAGACGACCCACTTAAAATCTGGACCGGATCCGGTGACTTTTGGGGGAGCTGGAGGGGGCAACCGGAAATCTTGGGAAACGCTATGAGTGGAGGGATCGAGATGAAACTTGGTGGGAAGACACCTAGCAAACACTAGATACATCGTTGACATAACCGAGCCGATTCGGGCACTGTGGGGGGAGTAGAGGAAGGGGGAATCCGGAATCTTGAGGTATTTATAACTTTTGAACGGGGGATCGGATCTCGATGGAACTTGATATTTGGAAAGACCTCATCCCTCAGACGACCCACTTAAAATCTGGACCGGATCCGGTGACTTTTGGGGGAGCTGGAGGGGGCAACCGGAAATCTTGGGAAACGCTATGAGTGGAGGGATCGAGATGAAACTTGGTGGGAAGACACCTAGCAAACACTAGATACATCATTGACTCGAGCCGATTCGGGTACTGTGGGGGGAGTAGAGGGAGGGGGAATCCGGAATCTTGAGGTATTTATAACTTTTGAACGGGTGATCGGATCTCGATGGAACTTGATATTTGGAAAGACCTCATCCCTCAGACGACCCACTTAAAATCTGGACCGGATCCGGTGACTTTTGGGGGGGAGCTGGAGGGGGCAACCGGAAATCTTTGGAAACGCTATGAGTGGAGGGATCGAGATGAAACTTGGTGGGAAGACACCTAGCAAACACTAGATACATCATTGACATAACCGAGCCGATTCGGGCACTGTCGGGGGAGTGGAGGGAGGGGGAATCCGGAATCTTGAGGTATTTATAACTTTTGAACGGGTGACCGGATCTCGATGAAACTTGATATTTGGAAAGACCTCATGCCTCAGACGACCCACTTAAAATCCGGACCGGATACGGTGACTTTTGGGGGGAGCTGGAGGGGAGAACCGGAAATATTGGAAAACGCTATGAGCGGAGGGATCGAGATGAAACTTGGTGGGAAGACACCTAGCAAACACTAGATATATCATTGACATAACCGAGCCGTGCCTACTCGTAACAAGTGCCATATGAGCTCGTAGCTCTTGTTTATAGTATGTATGCGTCATTAAATTGACCAGATGGCTTAAACATGGTTCTGTTTTATACATTATTTTGTACTCCTCAGTTCTGAGGGAAATAAATAAATAATAATAATAATAATAAGAGAATATCTCATCGTATAATCTCCATCATTAATTCATAAGGATGAATGTTTGTCCTTGCAATTAAATTCAATCACACTACATTTCCATGTCGCACAGTACAGATAAGAAAATGGAAAAATAGAATCGCAACATGGACGCTTGGCAACTCTTGATCCAGTCTTCGCCTGATTAACCGCAAGTCCAACTATTAGCTTGATTTTATGAAGGTTGCAATTATCTCGCAATCCGCACGATTGGCGCCACGTTTTTTACGACAACTTGTAATGACTAGAATACTTCGTGAAACCCCGACACAGTTCAGTTTACAGGCACTAAAACACGTTTACAACCCAGGGTTGTTTCGCTTCCTCCTTTCTCCGTCTAAAGGAGGGATCGGCGGTCGCGTGTAAGTACGGTCGTTCGCCCAGTTCATCAAGTTAATCCGAAAGCTTGCGTTAAAGGACCCCTCGCACTATTTAAACTAGGCGGTGCTTTCAACAAATAACCCACGATTTCGGATGTTTTAAGCCTTCTCCGAGACCCGTTGACTTGTAGCGAAAACAGGGAAAACAATTTACGTAATCGGTTTTTCTGATGGAAAAAACCTCTCGTGGACAACTGTCGATAGCGTGGTACACATCGAAGGCAGCAAAACACGGCAAGTAGAAAATCAGCGTGGTTTCGTTAGAGGGGTTAGAATGTACCGTACGAAATTGGGGTCTCCGGGTTTAGAAGTATATGGAGTGACCTCAAGGCCGTATCCAGGGGGGATAGGGGGTTGACCCCCCCCCCCCCCCCAAACATACAAAAATAATGATTTGTATAGGCTTTTCCCTCTGATCTGTTTTTGTACGACCAGCAGGCAACCCCCTTCCCGAAAGGCAACCCCCCCCCCCCCCCCCCCCGAAATAAATTCCTGGATACGGGCCTGAGTGACCCTTTTAAGTAATTTACGGCCGTAGGCAAGAAGAACTTCTATTGGTTTTTTTTTAAAGATGACCAACAGAGATGAGATCCAAAGTACAATTTTAAAGCAAATTTGAAAGTGTGGCATAACGAAAATGAAAAATTGCTGACATGATGATATGATAAGGTCAAATAACTGAATAGTTTTAATAATATTCTAATTTTCGTCTGAGCGGCAAAAAACTTTACGGAACATACCTACCGAAAACCAAAACTTAACCGAACCTTACGAAAGCCGTCGGAACAGTACTTAAGGTTTATCGCGAACCCAGACCGTGATAGCAGAGGACACACGCGACCATACCTTTCGCAACGTCCAAAAATACGTTCATTTGTCCCACGATGGCTAATCTGTACGTTCCGCAGCAAACCTGGCAATGGCAACAAGCTCGATCGACGTATCACTATGGCTTCTGATGATTTTGTGAACATTCTACGCAGTCCTTATCTTTCGCCGTGTCTTTTAGGCAAAGAGCGACCAAACCGCTCTGACGATTTTACTGTCATTACTATCAACAATCCAACTTACGGCGGATTCTCGCCGTTCCCCGAGGACTCCTTTTGAGCAGTCCAATGCGTTTTTGTTTGTCCCAGGGACTCACTGTCCGTTTTCTCGCGAGTCCCCACGGACGGGGAATGCTCGGATTATCATCACCGTCATCAGAGGGGAATGAATTTTTGCTGAAGCAATATAAAATTGATTAAAAACAATAAAAATAAACAAAACCAAAAATGAAGTGGATCCAGACTAATTTCGTCAACTGCATATGTTTACGAAGAAAATCCGTTTTGGAAGCATTCCCCGTGTTCTCGTTGTATTCCATATGCGGAGTCCGCGTGGAGTGACTCCCTCTATTCTCGCCGTTTCCCCCCCCCCCAGAATACGCCATCAGAAACTCAGGAGAGTAGTAGTGGAGCAGAATGCTCTGAAACCCAGAAACCTAAAGCGCCGTAATCCCTGACCCTGGCAGTTAACAAGAGCGACAACAATCCTAAGAAAACAACCTTATAACTGAGAACTACTATGACAAAATGTCTCCCTTTGAGAGCTGGGGTCTGCCGACACTCCCTATCCTAGGCGCATTGCCAGTCAATGACATTCTGCAATTTCTCATCCTGTGAAAGCTTTCCTTTTCGATTTGTGCTAAACTACCCAGCAATTGACGCCACACTTGGTATCTTGTCTGGTCACTGCGGAAATGCATGCAAAGGTTTCCGGACCGGACCTTTACGATGTTAGACTTGTTTCTGACGGAAAATAAATATAGTCATTTAAAATAGGCGGTGGCTTTTGGCTAAGACTTGACTTCCCATCTTAAAGTGAAGAATGCAGCAGGAACTGCACTATTCGAATACATAGGATGTCGTTCGTGCGGAGTAATGTTACAGTTTCAGTTATCTCCTATCATACAATCTGTGGTAAGTGTAAGTTCTTGGCATCTGGCCTTCGAGTCTTTCCCTCTGCCAGACTTGCGCATTCTGTATTTATTCACATCGACACTTAAAACTTAAACAAGTCCTCGTCTCCTTCATATCCGATCTGCAAGTGTTTTTGCAGCCTGTTGTTTAACACGGCATGGCCTACACGATGCGTAGGCTACCCTTTTATTCGCCATGCTGCCAAACCCTGAGGATGCAATAGGCAAGTTTAGTAAAAACTCTAATGCTGTGAGACTTCTAAGGGGCGTCAAAATGTTACTTTGTATGTGTCTACCGCATTATGGTCATTTAGGTTTGGAATATATCCATATTCCCCAAAAGTGAGAGGTCTTTACCTGGTAAAGACATCAAGAGCTCCGTCCGAGACCTTCTTCATCTGTCCTTCGGAAGAGCCAAATTCATCAGTTCTCTCCAGCACATATAGGGGAAGAACGTGGAGCTGTTCATCTTCCGGTTTACCGCTTCCTCGGTGCTTCGTGAACGTCGCAACCTGGAAAAGTTCACTCTATGAGATGGGAACGGGACTATCTCCCTTGTAAAGTCGTCACTGGGCAAGGAAGAAAATATAGAAACCGGAGAACGGCCTCAAAGCTCATTACCTGACTAGCTCGAACATTACAGCATCAAAAACTTCTGATGCAACTCCACGATAGAAGATTAAATGCTACACTGTAAATCCAGACGCGAATGGTCACTAGTGTGCCCGAAGCTTTACGGTGCTATGCACTGCACATGGTGCCCGAACAATTCCTAGCGACCGAGCAAGAGTGCCAAACGTATGCGCTAGCCACATACTAGCCCCATTCGGTGAAAAGGCTTTAGTATTTCTTTAGTTTCTTCAGTTTTCTTTCTTTCTCTCTGTATATATTCCTCTTATTCCCTTTTCTGAGCGGACGAAAATCAATAAGCATTAATATATTCAGTTCTCGGTAGGATCTGGACAGGCTACGGGTATGCTTTGCACAGATACAAAAAAAAAACACAAAGAGGATTCTGGGAATTTCGGGTCACTTTTCTTTTTTAGGTAGCGTATTGTACGATATTTCTAATTTCGTGCTCGCTTTTTGAGGTCAATTTTTTTTTAGGTAGCGTACCGTACGCTCTTTCTAACGGCGTGCTCTATGTGACAAAAAAAATTTTACGCAAACAAACCCATGCCACAGTATAGGTTTAGCACAAAAAGGTAACTTGTCATTGAGCCCAAGACATCCCTTTGGGAAGTTTCTTCGTCTTACAGACCGCCGTCAACACAATATCGCTGTCTATTCGATATCGATAAAGATATATCGATTTATCGGACTTGATATCGAAACGTATATATCGGTATCAAAATCGATATCTGTGCATTAATAGTTATTGCAAATAATCCAACATAACCTACATTTATATATCCGAAATTAGAGCCATATGTTTTCCGTGATTCAGTTCTTGTTTGTTCGGGGTTTGGCATGATGCAATATGCTATTTAACGACAATTTTTTTCTTAAACTTTGGCGAAACCAGACGTATCCAATAGCGAAACATGGTAAAGAAATAAAGATATCGATTATCGAATATCGATCTATCGAAAAATCTAAATATCACCCAACACTATATCTTAGACTATTCTGAAGAGTGGAGCTAGGCAAAATACTTACAACTGTCACGCCATCTTCCAGATCATGTCGGTCTTTGTGCGAATGAGCACAGAAATCCATACAAGCGGTGACCCCAGCAAAAGGGCCGGGTTTGCTACCCAGGCGGCAGCTAGCGGCGTTTGTGCTGTGCAGCATCTGTCGAGCGTAGCCATCTGGTGAGTATTTTGAAAACAGAGACGCGACATGGTCGCACAGATTGTTGAACATCGATTCTAATTGAGGTTCCTAGAAATTTTTTTTTTTTTATATTTCACAGTTTTGTCAGAATAAACCATACACTAACTGGATTCGTGGTATAGATTTTAGTATTATGCTTAGTGCGTGATAGTTTCGTTTCTTTTCCTTTATGTACTCCGCTCCCTTTTGTAAACGGACAAAAATAAATATATATATAAACAGTAACCTTGTTCACCCTTATTCAGAGTCCCCTTGAATAGCTGGTAGGTATGGACCTTTTCTAGTCAGATCAGATGAGTATTTCATCGGTAGAAACCAAATACGATTTGTTTTTATTTCAAACCAACACTTTATCCGTTAAAAGAAGAACGCGCACAGCACCATTATGTCGTAGGCTATATGCACGCCATTTGCGGAAATCATAAAAGTTATAAAGGGAATCGTGCTAGTGGAAGGTCCTCTGAATAACTAAGACCAATATGATATGGTTCCTTTTCGCAATTCAGTTAGACTGGAAAGTTACTAGTACTGCTAAACTACACTGTTCAAAAAAATGCAGTATTTGCTACTGGAATTAATCTTGTCTCTGCTGAGATAAGTTTATCTCTTATTCCGACTATTCTTATCACAGTAGAGATAAAATTAATCCCAGTAGCAAATACTGCAGTTAACTTCAACCTTACTCGGAGAAACTTTTTCTTTCTTATTTCCGTTTATTACTGAAATTTAGTTATTCCTGGACATCAGTGTGGATCCGAACGTGCATTTCGAGGATGAGGCGGTAAGAAAAAGTTTATTCAATGGGTCTTTTTCTATTTTGATGTTTGGAGAGTTTTGGTATTTTCCGTGTACCCCTATGGCGAGGGCCAGGTTGCTTTTTAGGGGTTTGTTATTTTTTGTTGAATACAGAAACAAGTAGCGGTCCTCCAAGCGAGCTCCAGATTCCCCTGACAAGATACTCCAAAAATAAAAAAAAAACGACGGACGTGATTAATTCTAGGACTTCCAGGACCCTCGCGCTATTTACTATTCAACTTACAGTATTGTAAAATATTTGAATACTTTAAAGCTAGGCCGTGCTTTCAACACGGTTTTGGCTGTTTTAAGCCTTTTCCGAAATCCATTGACTTACAGCGAAAACAGGGAAAGAATTTACATAACCGGTTTTTCTGACAGAAAAACTTCTCGCAGACAACCGTCAGCGTGATTACACATCTAAGGTAGCAAAACACGGCAAGTGATAAAATCAGCGTAGTTTTGTTAGATGAGTTAGAATGTAACGTACGGAATTTGGGTCTCCGGGTTTAGAAATATTTGGGATGATTACGGAAGTAGGTTGCGTTAGTATTAGAGGTAAGACAGGTCCTTTAACGAAGGGTTGCATACCAGCAACCACAATCGTTGTAGATAAACAGTTTAAAAACCTAGCTGATTCTATGAGGGAGACCCAGGATTGAAAATGGGTTGTTTTTCCGATCTTTATGTTTATGTGTGACTTCGAGTTGCGTGTTTATCTGGAAAGTGTAGCGTACCTCTTCTCTCCTTCTTTTACTTATTATTATCTACTCTGTCAATCCGCATGCCCATAAGTTACCTATTATGGGTAAGAAACAAAATTCATACACTTATATTCAAATAATGCATACAACGGATATGTCAGCTACGATGCTTTGACAGCAGTATTCCTCGTTAAGGGTCGTCGTCGATTGAAGGTTTGTTTCCTTTCTCGAAGTTGACCCTGAAGATTGACAGCTTGACGAGGACCGTTGCCAGGGCCGAAATATCGCTGCCAGAGCATCGTAGCTGACACATCCGTTTTATGCATTATTTTAATATATGTTTCAAAGGCAGCTTGGGCTCAAGGATGTACTGATTAAGCCCCCCCCCCCCCCCACAACAGCACGTCCAATTCTAATACACTGCAAGGGACAAGACTAGGTACAAATCGCAAAGAAACAACTTACCACTGCTTCATTTGGAACTTTGAACTTTCTGACATTCTTGCTCCTTGCATACTTGCATCCATTATAGAACATGCTCCATGTGCACCCAAACGAAAAAGATCCACCCGCACTCTCACACTTCAACCCCTGACACAAACAAGTCCTTTCGCGATTCATGTCACACTGTCTCTTTGTGGGCTCGACACCACTTTCATCTATTTTCTGCAAAATATCACTGTAGTACGAATCCGCAGAATAGGAGGGGAACCCCTCCCACACAACTATGGCTACGACTGTCCAAGCAGTGGCGCACCTATGTCCGGGTCGATGTCGAATGACGCACAAGATTTTCTCGTCAGACGACGATCGTCGTATAACCTGAAATGAATAAGATAAGATAAGAATTCTAACTATTTATGTGTCCAGAACAACTGGCACTCCACATCCATTCTTCATTCACTCCCCTTCCATTCACTCGAAATGTTCGCTCAAACTTCAACTCCCCAGAAAGAATGTTTCAGGTTCTCATCCATACTATCTGATATGCGAAAGGATAGGGGGATCGACATTTATCATGCTGACGGCCATTTAGCTATTATGTTTAACCTGGTCTCGCACTTCATGCGGCAGACTTGCTTACAGAAAATGGTGGAACGACGCACATTTTACTAAAAAATGCCAAGGGGAAAATATTCAAAATATTACAGATTTTTGCTTTGTTTTTATTGGTTCGATCTCACATGGTACCCAACAGCTAACGAGACATCCAAGGACCTTTATCGCTTCTGCGACTCCGTTATCATATGAGTTGGCAGTGAGGCTTGTAGCACTGTTGACGGGTATTTATGGCCAAAAAGTTTTTGTAAAAAACGGGAAAAATACTTTCCGAGGCCCATATCATCAGCCCGATCTCAAAGGATTACATATCAGGGAACTCCTGACTTGGCCATAGTCGCCTTGAACGTGACCGAGAGACTTGGCTCAAACAAATTTTGCGGACTACCCCATGTCAAGTAGTCACGATGGATAGCCCACTCCCGATCCTGGTAAACAACAAGTGCCCGGTGCAACTGTCTTCCCATGGTGTCGACTGAATGAACGATTAGACGCTCGTGACGTTTCAGGCACGCAATTAGTTTTTCCGCCTCAGAAAATGGGACCTTGTCTTCCGACAATTCTACGCTGATTATAAGGTGATGGACTAGTCACGTAATGCTGCGCATGCGATATAGATGCACACAACGGGGTTGCCACGAGCTAGAATAGTACACTCGGTACATTTAGAAGCGCAGAGAGACAAATCGCCTAATTTATTGCCAGCACAGCTGGTACTATTCGGTGCCTGCCGGTGCCGGGAGTAGGTGTATAAGAAGTGCTGGGGAGTGGGTATCCCCTCGGTCGGCAAACATGTTCAGCTTTCCAATGATGCTCCGTAAAATAATGTCTGTCAGAATACCATTCGTCAAAACAACCTTCCAAAACTTTAGCGATCAGCTGCGGCTCGAAGAATAGCTACGGCCCTTTTTTTGTTCGGACAGCGACAAAAACTAGTTCGGCTTAGCAGACGGACTTAACTCCAATTACGGGAGATCGATGTGTAGTGCTTCTTGGTGAAGAATATCGCAAGTAAGTAATTAGCTCCTTTGTTTTTCGCCCGACAGAAAGAGATGACCAACGAACATGAACTACAATAAAACAAAAAACCGGTAGAGGAAGTTAAAGCATACATTGTATTATCATTAAGACCGTGAGAATTATCTGGTTGTTTAACGGCTCGAGACAACTTTTTACGAACCATTAATTTTCCTATGGTATTATGAAAAAGAAGGCGGGTATAAGAGGCGACGTTTATCAACGCACTTTCATTCTAGGTGCAGAAGTCCCCCCCCCCCCCTGAAATACCAACAGTGTTCTGCTTCCAGTTTTTCCGACTACTTACTCTGCGAACCCTTCGTTTCTCGCAGATTACAACTTTTCCGGCGATATTTTAAGTCCCTATTAGAACCTAGACGTGCTAGTCCTAATCCAATAGTCAGCTTCTGCTTGACACAAACTGTCGTGAACGTCCTAATCTGTCGAGTGACGGTTCACATCGTTAAGATCTGTTTAATCGCTGTTCGTTTCTACAAAGGTCTCCTTGCTACTGAAATCGAACTCGCTCCCTTTATTTCGGGCCAGACGCCCGAGGGCGTGATATAGTTTGTGGCGAATGTCTAACGCTGTAATTAATAAAAAAGTGCAATGTCACGTAAAGGGGATTCACAACATAAACCTATCATCTCTTGCGAGTTACCATCAAATCAATGCCGGCCAAGAATTCAGGCATCAACCTTCCTACAAAGCAAAGTAACAGAAATAAAAAAAAAAAACTTTTTTGCGCCACCTCTATTTATGACTGTTCAGGAAATTACTACATCCCAAGAAAAAATCTGAAAAAGAAGTTGCTTATTTCAGTATTGCAAATCTCTTGCGTACCTCCCAAAATCCTTTCGCAGTCGTAAATTACTTTGAAATTTCAACAAGGAGGACTATCTTCAAATTTTCCCGTCCTCCACCAATACCCTGGCCTGCCAGCTGATGACATTCTTAAATAAGGTCTCCAAGTACTGGTTTTGCTTAAAACCAATTCTACTCTCTAATTTCTGACACTTCCAACTTTTCATTTGTCATAAGAGTTCGACAAAACTGCACATGCATTCACTTCCTTCAGTTGTGAATTGCAGTCTTTTAACTGCCTTGCTCATTTCCTGCCTTTTCTTTTCTGCAAAACCGGCAAAGCCGGGATTCCTAAAATCTTCCGTGAATCATCTGTCGTATGAACAATTAGCAATGGCATACTAGTATTACTAGTACTCTAAATTGTAAACAGTTAATCCTTGCCGTTTTGGTTCATTCTTTTCACACACCTTTCATTTTTATTTTCTGTCCATCGAGATGTACGGCTTTAAATGTCTAATGCCTGAAATCTTATCTCGCCTTGAAACACAGCAAAGGCTGGGTTTTATAAGAACCAAAAGCTGAACACTGAATTGCGTAAGAAGTCCATGTCATGATAGTCCCCTGACTTTTAACAGTTCTTCAACGATAGATTTTACATGAAGAATATAAGCACGTTTAACTTTTTTTTTACTTAGTTTTTTCATGCATGCCTATTTCTTTCTTTATTTTTTGTTACTCCGCTATAACGTAATTAGTGGGATACAACTTAGATGTAGGGGAGAGAACACATGATTAATCCTTATTCAGTTGGCTAAACCAGCCGTGTATTTAGCAAAATAGATTTCACCAAAAATGTAGGCAAAAATCCCCGCTTTTGGATCTCACCGTAACCTTTGACCTTATTCCTTCTGGAACGATCCTTAATGGGTGCTTACTACGCAAATTGTTCACATGAGTGATGAGTCAGATATGATGATTCAGCGTCGCCAATCGGCGAAGAGCTCGTGAAAATCAATACATGGAAAAAATCTGCTTGGAACCTGGATAAGAACAGCATTCGCCAATTTACTCCCATCTGCGGAGTAGAGCAAAATAACACTAAGGAGTAGCGCGAAGACCTATGTTTTCCATGCCTTGCAAACGGACCATATTCGTAGCGCGCCGCCAACTACGCTTGCGGCATTTAAAGCGAGACAAACTTGCGGGCTTAGAAATTCCTTGTAAAGCGAAGGTGCGGTCTGCCCGCATCGAGGAGACAGGGGAGGTTGTATCCTTTTTTTCACTGTGTTCACAATATCAGGCGCTGGTGCATGACTGATTGAGTTTCATTAGGGACGTTCTCTACCGCTAATGGTGCTGGTGTCTTGTGGCACTACTATTCGAGTGTGTGTCACTTTTTTCAAGCCTTAACGCTACTAGGCTACCTAGTGTTGTTTTGCTCTGCTGCGGAGATGGAATCAAGTCATGAAAAGGGCTTAAAGGAACACCTAGAACCGAATATGGAAATTTTCTCATCCAGAACATGAACCAACAGTACGGTATTATACAAGACCAAAGTATTCGATGGGGCCAAATCCGCCAATTTTCCGCCAAATACTTCCGCCAAATTTCCGGTTTCAGCAGGACTCCGGGCGAACTACTTGTCTGGCAAAAACTAAAGCTCAAAAACGAATTCAGCATGTCTCCTTACCCCAGCATCGACCTCTAATCAATTTCAGATAAAACTTTTACTTTTAAAAAATTTTCAGGTTTAAACCGGATTCCGGGCGAACTATACATCCGGAGAGAAAATGTTCGTCATATACGGATTTCTACATGTCTTCTTGTCCCTCAATCGAACACCTAATCAAATTCAAATAAAACTTTTCTTTTTTACATATTTTCCGATTCTGACCGGATTCCGGCGGAACAACTTGTCCGGTGAGAAAATAATGTTCATATTTGGATTCAGCAGGTCTCCTTACCCGTAAATCGAACCTTCATGTTAAACTTTTACTTTCACAAATTTTACGGTTTTCGCAGGATTCCGGGTGAACTACTTGTCCGGCGAGAAAACAGTTTTCATATTCAGATTCAGCATCTCCTTAAATCAACTATCTTGTTAGCTTTTAAAAAATATTTATTGGCCCCTTAACACGAAACCCCTCCGTCACCCCTAAATATACAGCTATGCGGCCAATCTACGAACTTGACCTGTACTTTGACCCAAAGGGATCCTCTCACTAAGCTATGAAAAAATATCTCAATCCCTTCGACAGTTATCCTGTTAACAGACAGACGGTCAGACGGACGGACGACTTTACGAAGTCATAGGAACCCCGTCACTTACATTTTGGGATCCCAAGGCGATGTAACACCACTCTAACCGGCAAAAGCCTTGGCTTCTAATAGCGAAAGGTTTGGCATGATTCTGTCTGGCTCCAAACCCCAATACAACAAACTCCTCCCCCATCCCCTCACACCAGTAGGGACATAGACTTAGGTGCAAGAACGGATCTACAGAGAACGTCCAGCTACATGAGGGTAATCTTTCACAGCAGCGTGAACTTCCGTGAATATAAAGCAAAAACTTATTGCTGCCACTCAGTTAACGTAGGTCCAAGTTATTTCACCTCCCTCACAAGACTTGAGTTCGTAAAAGAAAAAGGGAAAAAAAGCGACCACATACATTTCGAAGTGGTGGCTTGGTGGAGGACCGTGGGGATGGTGCAGTACGAAAGGAACTTTGAAGTTTCCACTAGTGTAATCCCGCCATGGTGAACGACGAATAATCCCGGTCACAATCTTGGCAGGATAAAGCCCTGGCGGAGAGCTATGGGAATGCAAGTAGCCCTTATACCCCCGGACTAAGCTGCTTCTACAGGAGTTGGAATTTTCCTGGATGGTTAATATCTATTCCTGGAACATGCAAAAGAGTTGATCGGAAGCACTCAAACACTTGCAATAGTTGCGTTTTTGCAAATGCCATGGTATCGCTTACCACGGTAACTGGATCTGCAATTAGTCGTTTTTGTAGTAATCCTGGTATCTGATACACGGTTGCTCTGCAAAAACGACAACTGCCGAAATTGCGATTGTCGAAGTCTTCCCAAAAGAAAAAAGATATTCAGTCACATTACTAAGTGCCGAACTTCTTTCCCACCAATATGACAAAAAAATGACGAAAGTGAGATGACTTTTTCAAATACCACGATCAGTTGCTACGATTCTACCGTGGTATCTGAATATGAGATACCACGATAACTGCAAAAAGGCCTTTTGACCGTGGTATCAGATACCACGATAACTTCAAAATTTAAACCGTGACCGTGGTATCAGACACCATGATATCTGTAAAATTGCAACTAATGTCTAGTTCCCCCCCACCCAAGTCGTGGGTTCAAAGGATGAATCGGTATGACCGTACGATTGTCCAGTGGGCGATTGAGAACGGACAAGATCAAAGCGGATTTTAAGGAAGTTTGCAGTGACAGCCTGACGAGGACCCTTGCCAAGAAGGGCCGAAATATCGCTGACGAAGAATCATAGCTGACGTATCCGTTGTAAACATTGTTTGAATAAAAAGTTTGCAGTGTCTTTTCAACCTACAGCCTGATGAGGACCCTTGCCGCGAAGGACCGAAATATTGCCGGAACAATCTCACCTGTCTTTTCCGTTACCTGTCAGAAGAAAAGGCCTGCCCACTAAGCAGTATACACTGTACAAAGTTTCTCCGTGTAAGGATTAGAGTTAATTGCAGTATTTGCTACTGGGATTAATCTTGTCTCTACTGGGATAAGATTAATCCGAATTAGAGATAATCTTATCTCATTAGAGAGAAGATTGACCCCAGAAGCAAATACTGCAAGACGGTGTATGCTGTCTGAATTAAAGAACTAAAAGAGAGGGGGAGGTTGAAGGACTCGTTGAGCGTGTTCCACCGTATTTACCCTAGTTACTATGCATGACGTCACGAATTTTGGCTTCTTGGCGTCAAGGCTGGAACGTAATTTTAAATTTTTCTCCCGAGCGTGGTAAGGAAATAGTTACTATTTCCAGATGGTTGGAACGGTCAGTGTATTAAATTTTCGTGAGGTTGGAAAGGAAATAGTAACTTGAGTTAGTATTGTTAGAAAGGTGGAACACGCTCGTTGTTATTGAGTAGTGATTCAGCTTCGGAGCTACTGGTAACGTTTTCCACCCGATTCAACGTTATAGCGATTAATTCTTTTGATAATGGAGGATAGGCATGTGAGACTTACCCATTTGGCGACCGGACACCCGGTGACGGTTTTCCCCTCCTTTCCTGTGAAGACGACTTTTTCGAAACGAAGCGCTCGAACGCCGTGAACGCCGAAACGATCTTCTAAAATCTTTCGCAAATTTTGTACTGAATCCGAAGCACCCAACTGAGTATAAAATGGACAGGAATCCGAAGGCACTAGAACGAGATCAATTGCATGCTGATAAAAAAGGGTAAATATCGTCGTTCGCAAACAAGAGAAGAATATATGACGTAGCCAGAGCCTTGCCTCCGAACTTCTGCGTTCAGACACCACGAGGCTTTATGATGAATTTCAAGAGCGCTTTCAATGCGCTGTGTCTGCCGAATTCTGGCATCAAGCGATTTCTAGGACCATTTCCTGACCAAATACATGACACTTAACCTACGTCAGCAGTCCTCTACTACATACTGGCACATGTGCCACTTCCCAGTCCCAACAAATTTCCTCCTTCCACTTTAATTCGGTGCTTCCTGCGCCTCGTTACGGCTTTTCCTGCATCTATAGTTAGTTTCTTCATAAACCACTAGATGGCAGATCAACCGAACATATCAAGTACTGCTAACAAGTAAGTCAGACTTCCGTTGTATTTCAAGTTCATTGTACAGCGGGAGCGGACGGCGAACTGCAAGTTGCCGTGTTATTCCTGGCGGGCTACGTTAGAAGGTACGCTGAACTGTTGCCTGCCCCACCCAGCGTACGAACTAGCGGGTCCGCTGGCACTCAGCGGGCGGTCCGCTGGCAAATAAACGACTTTGGGCACCACGCGCCTTCCCAGCGTACGGCCCGCTGGCGAATAAAACGACAACAAAGAGTCCGCTACACTACGAACTTCACATAAAACGCAACTCAGATGACCAGACTTTAATCCGTTTATGTGATGCAGTCGCTGTATAACATGTACAGCAAAGAGATGATTATCGGTGTCTGACCCCCCCCCCCACCCTCGATACCGGCAGAAGGCAAATGATACCTGGCCGTTTATCATAATAGATGGCTAAATCTAACACCATACATTGTTCCCACACATGAATACATGACTACTGTGAAAGGTCTGCGAATGGTCCTAGAAAGTCCCTCTGGCTACGCCACACTGAGAAAACAGTTGCTTACTCACTTTGGTCAGAGGGACCGCACGGGCAGTCTTCAGCCTTCACTGCGGACGGCTTCATCTTTTCTTGTGCGGGCAAGGTAGCATTCTGCCAAGCATTGGGCTTTTGAAAGGCACCACGATACTGCATGGAGTGCAAGTCTGAATATTGTCCGGAAGGAAGAGTGGACGTATCACCACTATTCGCGACGATATATCGGATATCAAAGGGTCTCACGCCAGAGATCTCTGATGAGGTAGATTTGCCGAAAAACTGTGATTTTTGTTCGTTGAAATTTGAAATAAATTCCCCCGCGAGATCGGTTTTGGCACGCCTGAAGTTCTGTCCCGGGCTGCCAGTTGTGCTGTCTGGCAACACCGCGCTATCATCCGAGTTGGCATTACCACCCTCAGACTTTAGCGATATCTGAGGGTGGCCCTGCGCTAAAAAATGATCGGACTTTGAATTTTCTTGCATAACTGTTTCTTCACTTTTTATGTTCACATTCAGACTGACCGTGTCGTTACTTTGCTGCTGGTAGTCATAGTTCATGAACTCTTGGCCCTGTTTGTACCATTGATCGTTCGAGTGTCCCGACTGGGCCTGACTCTGTTGCTTATTCAAGATCATCTCCTTGATCTTGTTATTCAGCTCGCGTCTGGAGCTCTGGTCGTGAAATTGCTGACCCCACGAATTTCCGTATGAGGGATCATCATCTTGTCGCAGACCCGAGCCATTGGAAGCGGGAGATCGCTCGCCCTGAAAGTTATTTCCGGACTGGAACTGGCCATTTCCGTTCGAGGAAATCTCCATGTAGTTCTGAGATCGTTGCTGATTCTGAGTCTGCGGTGAGGGGTGGGGTGACGTCATCCCATGCGGGCTGAAGGGCTGAGGACTAGGCCGCGGCTGATTCGGAGCCCCTGAGGGCGGCCGGGGTGCGAAGTGAGCAAACTGCTCCTGCTGCTGATACGGAAACCCAGGCTGCTGATTCCCAAATGAATACTGCTGAGGCTGTCTGTCAGGGAAGTGCTGGAATCTCTGCTCATCCATGGACGTTAAGGGGGAAGGAAACTGCTCCCACTGGTTGGCAGGTGGGGGAGAGGGCCAGGCATTCTGCTGAAACCTTCCGTCGAGGAAAACACCGTGTGGAGGGCGAACTCCGTGCATCGGCTCCCCTACTGGTTGGTTCTGGCCTCCGTTACTCTGGACAAAAAACTGCCCCATTCCAGGCTGAAAGTAAGAATAAATAATTAAAACAACAGGCTGCAAAACAATTTCTATTCAAACATTGGAATTGCAAAAACCAACTGAACCCATTTGACACGTTTTGATTGAACAATTCGCCCTTTGCAAATGCAGAAGGCCGAAGCCCTTTTTTTCAACCGGATTCAAGAAATCAAGATATTACAGACCCTTTGTGCTATCTATATACCATATACACAGTTTTGATTATTTTATCTTGATATTACTAGAAAAGCTCCGTGTTCACGAGGTTTGTTTCCTGCATCGATTTACATACGTATCTGAAAACTTTTATCATTACAATAAACTTTCAGCCATCGTGAACTATTCTTAATAATATCTGTAAGCTGAAAATTCCGTACGCCTCTTATCGCCATACTGGTGCTTCCAATATTCTACAACGGTTTTGACTTGTTATGCCTTTCTTCAAGCTCCTTCCCTTCAAGCAAATAGTAAGGGAAAATTTACATGACTGATGAATAAAAGTCTCGCAAACTATAGTCGGAGAGCATAATCGGAATCGAAAATGCGAATTACGCGAGTGTAATATTCAAGTATGGTGTCATTCGGGTTCAAGAATGGATGAAGCGATTACGAATGTAGGTTGCATTCGTATTACAGGTGAGACAGGTCCTTAAAATTACTGTGACGGGTCAGTGTGAAAACCGAGGCACTCCTCGCTAAATCCTTTCTTCGAAACTACGAGACACGCTTGACTAAGAGTGTAGGCCAAAAATAAGCCACGATGGTAGTACGGACAACAGTCGTTTACGATATACCGATGAAAAATTTATCTCAAAATAGTACTATGCAGTAGTACGAAAAAGTAGCATGCAGTACTAACTGATGCTATAAAATATGCTTCTACTTCGAGACTACCGTGTTACTTCATACTACTATATGCTACCGGATACAAAGATTGGACCTGCCTGAGGCACATGAAATGATAGTATTCTTTGCTATTACATAGTATTACATGCATCTTTTTCGTACTACTACCATACTACTAGATTACAAATATTTCATCGGAATATCTGACAGGACGTACAGATTTAAAGTTTCGGAGAAACTTATAGCCGTTTGTGATATGGGCTATCATTGACCAATATTTCGAAAAACTGTAAAGGGGATCAGAAATGAGTTGAACACGAGCACAAAAAATCTAAAAAAAAAAAAACTAATAGAATCCCTCTGAGCGAGGCGTTGAATCTCCGGTGGCCCTAATCAGTGATTATCTCGCTTAAAAAAACAGTTCGCCCCCTAAAGCGTAGGGTACTATTCTAAGGTTTTCGCAAATAATCATTAAAGGGCCCCTCGTACTTATTCTGTATTTATATTATCCATAGCTCCTCAATGGAATTACAAGATTCGGAAATTTTCGCCCTTCGACATTGTTTCATTTTGCACCTACTACTTTTTAGCAATTTCGGCCGAGCCGAGTTTGCCAGTCAATTTCGTCGAATCTTCAAGGTCTGCCGACAACTCTTTTAAACATGAAGGGATGATAAGCTTAAAAATGTTTTTAATTTTGGAGAACTTAAAAGGGCCAAAAAGCCCATCTTGTGTTTCTGGCTTATTTTCTTTTCCTTTGCTTTCCTCACTTTTTAACCGCGACTTTTCAACCATTTTTAACCGCATTTCAAGTATTTTACGGAAAGTCTGGATGAGTAGACAAGCGCAAAAAGACCAGGCCCGTATCCAGAAATTTATTTCGGGGGGGGGGGGTGCCTGCGGGTTGGACAAAAAAGTATAAAAAAGACATAAATCACAGGGAAAAGCCTATAAAAAATGATTACTTTTGTGTTTCTGGGGGGTTTCAACCCCCCTCCCTGGATACGGCCTTGAAATAGATATTGTCACGATGCAAGTCGACCTTGCAGGTGTTTTCGGAATATTTCTGAACCATTTACATGAAAAGATTTCTAGTAACAGTTGTGCTTTGAAGAACGGTTCTTCTATTTGTTAATCTTTTTGACACATTATGTCTCTTTTCTTTTCCAGTACGTAACAAAATCTTTCGGCCCAACAAAAATGCTGTGTTCATCTGTCAACATAAAATGACAGTAGTTCTAAAAGGACCTAGGACCTTACGACGGACCGGAACTTCGGCTTGCATTTTCAATGCTTTAATCTCGGGATATCTGAGACCCGAGGGGAGAAACTTTTGACGCAAATCGGAATTCAAACAGAAAAGTTTTCGTCGGAAAATAATCGAAGTTCCTTACGCCCGTTCGGTACTCGGAACATCAAAGTTCTCCATGGAGGGGAAAGTTTTACACATTTCCCGGGGCCCGGGATATACGCACTTCCAAGAAAAGATCAATACGCACAAGTTTTCAAGTTTCCGCAGAGTTGGATGGGAACAGATGTGTGCTCTAACTCGGAAGTTCCGCTCTCTCTGTGCTATGCGTTGGTAATTGCAGTAAAAATCGGACGGGGACCCGATCGATAGAGCAGCTGAGTCACCCGAAGTTTGACTCGTCCAAATCGATAGCGGGCTCTCGTTTTACAGATCAGCGGATATTCGAGATATAATGTCCAGTCTCAATTTCTTCAAGGAGCTACAAACACTGGATTGTAAGGTTTCGATGCAAAAAAACGAAAACCCAGAGGCATTGGGTTTCAGCAAGCTTGAAACGACAGGAACGGACCAACGAACGGTACTTACCATTGGTGGTCCTTGCGGCATATTTGACGGGTTTTGCATAGGGTTCATCGAGGGTCGCCCACGGCTCTCTCGTGCGGGCTGTAAGATATGTGTTACTTTAGCCTACATGGTCCAAGGTTTACTCACAACAAGCTCTCAAACATTCTGAAACTGAGCCTTGAGGATAAGTAGCAAGTGATATATACTTCTTTTTTACACGAAAAGTAACCAGTCAAAAGGTTATTACGGAATGAGATTTTTAGAATAGGAGTTCGTTAGTTCTCTAATTTAATGTTTTTATTCAAAATTTGTTGCCATGGCCCTCGGGCTTTTTTGGTAATATATTGTACTCCATTCTATTCAATAAGTTACTTTCACCAGGCCATCTGTAGGCCACCTGTAAGTAGGTCACAGACTAAAAGTCGCTAACTGGCCACTTCAGAAAAAAAATTATTATAAGTGTCGTGAATTATTATACCCCCTTGTCTGCGCTTCGTTCAGAACAAGGAAGGAGCTATGCTATAAATTAACACTCTGCAAGCTAGACACGTAATGAACTGGTTACCTGACCATTTGTAGTGAAGTGAGTCTTTTGTCCTAATTTGTATGTCCCTCTACAATAAACTTTAAAAAATTAGTTGCGTTTTTTTGCCTTTTCTCCGTAGGTCGGTTAACCTACCTATTTGCCACTATTGACAGTTTTTTCGTCTCGCCGGTCGGTTCAGACCTCTAAAAAACGGCTTATAAAAAAAAATGGCGTCTTCCTGTCGCCGGCGCTTATCTCTTCAATGAGAATTTTGAATTTTGCGCCATGCCAAAAGCGTAGGTCGGTTGGACGGAGCTCCCACCCCAGTCCGCAGGTCGGTTAACTGTCCGGCAAACGGAGCCAAAAAAACAGCTTATAAAAACTTTGGTCGGTTAACCGAAGGAAGAAAACGACTTATAGTGTGAAATCTTGTAGGTCGGTTAACTGGATGACGGCAAGAAACGCAGCTATTTTTATGAACGTCGGAAGGGTTCCTGACAGTAAACAGTGAAATGAAATTTTCTCTATCTATCTTCGAACTAAGTAGGCTACTCGGCTCTTGACTATATGATGGGTCTCAGCCTAGACATAAAATACCCATAATTCCATCGTTACGCAAAAACAATCGCACAGATTCTCAGCTCACTTATCAGAATAGCACCACCACATATAATTCGCAGTCGGCTTGGACTTAACGAGTATAGAGATGCGAAAATATTGCTTAACCTACGCTTTTGACAGAAATAAGTTCGCCATCTTTTGTTTCAAGTGCCCGTGTCCAACTTCTCCAACCAAAATATAACTGAAATTTGCTGTCCTCTGGCGGAGCTACTTTGTGTGAAATTTTCGGCGGGATGGATGGCCGGAACAAAGACATGGCACTTCCGAATGGAAGCGGACAAGCAATGCAGATCAGAGGCAGCTGATCCAATGCTAGACGAGCAGATGTTTTCTAAATGTAAGGCGAGACATGATTTCCGTGTCTCCTTTGCCACGAGGCTGTCGAGTCACGAAAGTTATTGCTGCAGAGCCAGCGACTAAGTTTGGAAACGAGAGCACAGCATAATGCAGCTAGCTCCAGCCTGCTGTTTCCCAAACCGACGAGGAAAATTATCAACATATAAAAGCGACTGAGTAAAACTACCGTGACGTTTTTACATAAAATACATGCAAAACGGAAGTGCGAGTTCGAGGTGGGAGCGACAGTGGGAGGGGATGGGCAGATAAACTCTCACTCTCGTCGAAGCTCATGACGGAATTACAAATACAATTCAATTCAGCTTTCTAATCTCCCAAGGGACTAAATAATAAAAATTAAACGGATACGAATTCCGGAACGAACAGCTACTCGGTGGGTGTAGCTGATGCATTCAGGGTATTTCGCAAATGGTTTAAAAATAAAGGCTGACGAAGACTTTGCTAATGCTTGCACAGAATCTTCTGACAGTCACGGGGTGGGGGGGACAAACCATAACTGACATGGCATTTCTGGACAGTAACCATAGCCTCTTTACTGGAAAACCAGAGGTGTGGCCGGCAGTCAAGCCAGCGACTGAACTAGCTGGCAGTCCTTCCAGATCAAAACAATTCACAGAGTTACCGCATCGAAATCAGGAGCACAAAGATGTTGGAACGGCTCAATTCCTCAACTGAAGCTAAACGTCTCACCAAATCCAACTCAGCGGACAAAGGATCTACACCAAATCATCTGGCTAAACTGATCCATCATTGCACTAAAACTAACCACCAAACCTTTCTCCCATCTTAGCCACCCTAGCCGTATCACCCTCCCTTCTCTCCATCGTTTGGCCTATCAATCAACCACTGTACCAACAGAGAGGGTAGACAAATGATTGAATAATTGCAGGCATTTAAGTCACCTGTTGCCACCAGCACCAGGGAGCACCTTCCCCTCATGAGGGGTGGAGGAACCCTAAGATGATCCACGCGACACCTTACTGATGGGTTACATGAGTCAATTCACCCCTGTGGGGGGACCTGCTAGGGTGAGGTAATCTGGAACATCAATAGTGATTTGTCTTGCACCATAAACCACAAACAATCAAAAGACGCCTCGCCAAGTCATCAACAAAAGTCCAAGGGATGGTCACAGAACTCCAAAAAACCTGAGATAGTGATGTTTCAAAAGCAAGTTACAAACAAAAGAATATGGCAGAAGCAATGAACAATCATTTATTTCTCCAAGCAGGCTAGGCTAAAACTATTAATATGGGACACAACAAATTGGGCTTATGCCTCTAGCTTCGACTAATGTCCATAGCTTTTGTATCCCTAGTTGTAGTACATGGGCAGGGTAGTTCCCAAAATCACCACGATCTTTTTGCCCACTCTCACAATGCCCACGATTAAAATGTACACGGTTCAAAATGCCCACGACTCAAATGCCCACGACCACGAAACCGACCACTACAGTTCAAAGAGGTCACATTCACATGTCGTCCTAGTTTACAATGTCGACGGCCGAAACTGTCACAGGGGAGGCCAAAATCATCCTGGGACACCGGACTACGAGATTATAAGGGATGGGATTAACCACGGGTAAAGGCTTCAAAAGGAATTATTTTGCCCCATCGTTTACCCGGGAGCGAAGCATATTGGATGCTATTTTCACTTCCCTCAAGCGGTATGGAGGTATGCGCAGGGCCTGGAACTTTAGGTTGTATACTCCAGCAATCATGAGTTCGCGAGCTTCTTCCGCCAATACTAGGCCCTAGCATTTTTTTACCAGCAAATTCAAGCACTTAACGGTAGCAGCAAATTCAAGCACTTAAAGAAAAGTTCTAAGGGGGCTCAGTATTAGTCAGAGGCTCCCTCATTTTAGCACAGCGCTTTTGCAGCATCTAAGCTCGATGCAATAGGCTACAAATGTTTCTTATAGATAATAATAAACCAGTGTTATATTTATAATTGAGATTATACAAGTACATCAAACGATTATCGTCATTCTGATACCCGGTCTACTCCTCCCGTCACTCAATCACGCCTAATTACAGACTGAAAACCTCAAAATTTATCCAATCGTAGGCATTTTGAGCCGTGGGCATTTCTAGTGGGCATTTTGAGTCGTGGGCATTATGATCGTGGGCATTTTGAGTGTTAGCCCATGGGCAGACAGCTAGGCACGAAACAACATCCAATGTTCATTACGCGTTTCATTTCTAACAAGGTTTATAACTGGTCCTTGTTTACCACCCTACCCACATAAGCAATTAGGCAAAGAGAAAGAAGTTATTTTTCTTTTAGGCAGAGCAGACAAGACCAAATTTGGGAAACATCCATATCTCAAATTAGCTAGGGTGTGAACCTGCATCAACTCGATCAGTCATAACTTTACTGAATCTGATCAGGCCAGAGATGGGCGAATCCTAATCCGGATTCGAATCCCGGGATTCGCCTTTTGGTAGGATTCGAATCTTCTACTTGTCAGGCTGGATTCGGACTCGGACTCTGGATTCCGAACCCTCAATCTTACGAATCCGCAAAAATTTCTAGTCTACATCCTTCCAGTTTCCGTTTTTCAGATTTGTATAGTGTACTTAGGCAATCCAACTTTTTGTCTCCACCACCAACCATCCCCAGTAACATATCACGTTATCTGATTACCTTAGGTATCAGTGCTTTTCGTCACCTCTGATTTTTTAACTATAACCTATGTACGTGATTTGATTTTTGTTAATGTCGGATTCGAATCCGGATTCGAAATCTCAGCACAAATGGTGGATTCGGAATCTGATTCGTACCTAGTCCTGGATTTGGATTCGAATCCTTTCATGATCGGATTCGCCCATCTCAGGATCAGGCATATATTTTATAAGTACTGTAATTAATTAAAGTGCCCAATTTGGTTATGACACTTGCCATTAACTTTCAACAAAAAAAAATTTATAATACTTGGCAGCAAAAAAACACGAGTGACCAGCTCAAACCTAAAGCGTGTGACAATAGACTAAGGCACAGCTGGAAACGAAGTTTTTTTATTTACAGATTTGTCACCTAATTAAATTGGTTCAGATTAGACTGTGACTTACAGGAAAAGTAACCTGTGGCTATGCCAATGACTAACTGGCAAAAGTTAGTTGTATGAGCTCGTAAGCTTTAGTAGCATGCTTACTAAGCACATTTAACAGGTTAAATGAAAGTATTTTGTACTATGCACTACATACAAATGACTGCACAGTCTCCAAAGTGTTGGTTGGTAGGCTCCAAGCACTAAACTTGGATGTAAGTGGGATGTAAAACAAATACCGGTACTACAACCAGGCTAGTGATCATGAGCCTTGAATCTGGACCTCGACAAACAAGATGCGTTTTAGAGAGGTAGTCAATTCTAGTACGCAGAGGTCATTCTACTACAAATACAGGTCAAAACTAAATCTCAGCCTATTACCCAAGGCCTGTGACATTACTGTGATTTCATGAAACAAATATGGAAATTCGAGTAAATGAATATTGCAGAATATATACTTGTATCTAAGTATACAGAGCCAAGCGGCCAGCAAAGTCCTGTACACGTTCATGGGCTATTTATAAATCACAATCAATTATATTTCTAAATGGACAATACTGAATTCTCGTGATGACACAAGTCTTGGTTAATCTGCTGAGATTTAGTGGACTCCGAAATACACGAGTTTCAGTTTAGACAGACTAGGCTCAGCTCAGAGAATGCCAAATCCTATCACACTATGACCCACTAAAAATATTATGATTCATGTAAAGTAGCCTCTCTTGTTTATGTGTTCATGGTACCACAGCATACATCGTGTGTACCCCAGCACCAAACTTCCTCATAGTCTTACTGTTTTACAGGAGGGGTATCCAACCTCAAACAAGATTTCAAATTTCCAGATAAGTCTATCCTTCAGAATAATCTATCTGGCTTAATATGACAAACATACTAGATTGAAGCTAATTCAATGGTTTACATACCGGATAAGTAAATATTACTAGTTAAATATATTTTTCTTTTCAAACAAGATCACTTCATTCAAACCGTTCTTCGACTGACTTACAAAATGCTGAAAAAGTAGAGTTACAAAAGTCAACAGCCAGAAAACCCTTTTTCAAAGCAGCTTCAAAACAAAGAAAAGGCACAAACTTTGAATATTTTTGGACACAGTACTAGGCCTATTGAAAAAGTCGTATTTTGCCTGTTGACTTTCAGGACAGCATGTACATTTCATTTTAACATTATTGCCGCAACAATCAGGGTAGTGTAAAAACGAGGGCAGGTATCCAGTCTAGTACACTAGCCCCATTTCAGGCACGGTGCTCAAAAGTCTAGCACCATGCCTGGGTGCTAGACGTTCAAGCACTGTACCTTGGATTGCATGTATGGTGCATGGAGTTCAGTATACAGTGCATACAGAAAAAACACAGTTTCTGTCATCACAACTGGGCACCGGCTCAGACAGGGCTGAAATTACTACTATGTATTAGAGAAATCAAAGACAATCCTTTATATATTTTTGACTACAAAAACAAAAGGGCTCTAATGATGATGGAGATGAAAAACCTAACAGCACCCTGCAGCACCCTATCTATTTTCCATGTATTTCCCTATCTATTCCCCAAGAGACAATATTCTGGTTGGCTGCTAGGTAGAAAAAGCTGAGGCATAGGACACTTTGCATGCAAAACCCTTGACTATGTAGAAAAGGAAATGAGGTTTTTCACATATGTCATCAGCCGAGCCCTTTTGTTTTTGTTGTGAAAAATATATAAAGGATTGTCTTTGATTTCTCTAATTCATGGTAGTAATTTCAGCCCTGTCCGAGCTGGTGCTCAGCTGTTATGACAGAAACTGTGTTTTTGATGTATGCACTGTATACTGAAATCCATGCACCATACATGAAATCCAAGGTACAGTACTTGAACGTCTAGCACCCAGGCATGGTGCTAGACGTTTGGGCACCGTGCCTGAAAAGGGGCTAGTGTACTAGACTGCAGGTATCCCTCCCGAGTCCTAAGAAAAGTCCTAAGCCTGCAACGATTCAGTAAGCCTAGGCTCAGTCTTGAGAGCCAACTAACCCTGTGACGGCACCTAAACCAGGCTAGGCTGTGTTTACACTCAAGTACAGTACAGTTGGGGTAACCGGGAGAAGGGCCAACCAACAATATCCTGCATTGCAGATTCTTGTTGAGTCTTACAGCCATGTAAAAGAAAATAAAACCGCCCCCACCGTGAAAATAAGCTAGCAAGATACAGATTTCAGGCACATATCGGCAACGATAACCTTGTATCTGCCTTACCACAGAGCCCTGGAAGCCGAGCTGATGTCCAAAACCAAACATAATTTTTATTTCATCCAGCCTATTTTGTAAACAAACAAATGGAACATGGTCGACAAGAAGTTGAACCCACGACCTCTAGATGGCCTCACGGCAGCCGGAGAACCATGACACAAATTAACTAACTTGGTCTACTAGAGTGTGGCTAACAAAACCCACAATGGAAATATTCATGGTACGGAAAGCAGGTGTTCTTGACTTCTCACCACGAATATCCCTATGGGTAAATATGCTCCTAACCGTTTACGACATAGGGATACTAACCACATTAAGCTGCTTGTTACTCAATTATTCCCAAGCGCTTTCCACTACCTATCCTTTGAATAATGCGGTCTTATTTCCCTTTTTTAGTGTCAGTCTTTGCCCGCTGCCTGATATGACACCGAAGAATATCTTATTTTGAAGTCTCCGTTTTCGTTTGCTTTGTTTCAATTAAACCATCACCACCGCCAAAGTGTGTTTTGGGGCGACGGGGGAATGTTCAGCTTTTGCTTCACAAAAACCCAATCTGTTCTGGAACCGTAAAAACAGAAAAGACTTCAGTCACCACATATTCGTTTGTTACATAGCAAGTTGTTTCAAGCAGTAAATAAAATCAAATAAAAGAAAACATTAAAAAAATGTGCAGTGATTAACTATTTGCAAACTGACATAAAAAAAAAGCATATGGATATGCCATTGGGTATTGTACACAGACGATTCATTCAAGCTCATGGAAGGAATTTAAGAGTTTAGACGTCGCGGAATCAGAAGAAAAGAGTGACAGGCGATCAGTAAAGGGGTTGGAGGCTTTCCAATTAACAACCAGAAGGAAATGAATGCGTGTGCAGTCTTGTTACTGGTTATGAAACTTTTCCTTAAAGAGAAATTTCACAAATATCAGGGATCTTTAAGCGGAAACATCATATTCTGAGACCATCTTTAAGAAAGACCTAGAGCCCTGGGAAAAAGTCTTGAGACCGCCATTTCTGGCAAGACGGTCGGTCCGGTTTACCTTCGTGCCGGCAAAGTACGTCTTAGTCTAGCTTCCGACGCAAACACAGTAAAAGTACGTTTACCAAGTTCAGAACGAAAGCTTTGTCACCATCTAAATTCCTTAGCATAACGCACACACGACAGACCTAACAAAAACCTCGACGAATACCACATATGGCACCTTAATGAGTCAACGTCTACAGCATTAGTCCTGGGAATCATTAGAATTCCAGCCGAAATCTAGAGCAGCAAAATCGAATTTCCAAGCTTGTCAGACAAGAAGATTCAAAGCCACACGGCACCAGATGAGCACCGTTTTCTAGTCGTGTTCGCATCGTCGAACTTTCAATGTAGACATATGGCTTGTCTCGTATAACAAAAGCTCTCTATGCGAGCTTCGAACTATAGAAGCTCAGAGAAAACGCACCTGGCCTCTGATGAATATAAATGTTACCGTTCATTTTCCGGGTCTTTTGTTCGGGTCCAACGTGAGAAAGCCAGACGTGCGCAAGCGCGCTGGCCATTATTCTGGAAATCGACAGTTTTCATCCCAGCATGATTAGATTTACCGCTTTCATTGTATCACATGGCGGTTGCATAAAATAGGAAATGTGTGCCCAAAACATACGGCCCTTCAAAATGCAAACAGAACAGATCAATGAGCTTAAAGGGGAGACCAAAATGAAGCCCTTGTTAACTTGAACTTAAAAGACATGTTGTGCTTCTTCCCGTACCCACCTCGTGAATCAAACCAATCTTAAAGGACCTGTCTTACCTATAATAGTAATGCAACCTACTTCCATAATCACTTCATATATTTCTAAACCCGGAGACTCCTATTTCGTACGGTACATTCTAACCCCTCTAACAAAACCACGCTGATTTTCTCACTTGCCGTGTTTTGCTACCTTCGATGTACATCACGCTGTCGACGGTTTTCTGCGAGAAGTTTTTCGATTTTCGAAAGCAGGTTATGTAATTGTCTCCCTGTTTTCGCTACAAGTCAACGGGAAAACGCTTAAAACAGCGAAAACCGTGGGTTATTTGTTGAAAGCACATACTAGTTTTAAAGTATTCAAATATTTTAAAATACTCTAAGTTGAAGAGTAAATAGTGCAAGGGTCTTTTAAGGCTCGACTAGATTTAAAGCGCACGTCGTAGTCGATACAGTTTAAGTTTCCAAAATTCTAACACATGACCTCCTTTAGACTCTGTGGGGGTTTCTTGCAGATTACAAATTCGTCCGGCTGTTGTCAGCCTTGCTCGGACCCCTTGGTTCTGAAACCGCCAAAAAAAAATTGCATAATCGGTATTTTTGACCAATCAGCTCCTCAGAAGCAATAACCTGGAGCCTGACCGATCGCAATTACGTCTGTCGGTCGGTCGGGCGATCTGTCCTATGATTGCGAGTTAGGGTATTTCCAGTTGTGCTAGGACGATGAAACTTGTCAGGGATATTAGGGACCCAACCAAACTAACTTGGAAGTAATCAGCTTCCGATCCGACCATGTGGTGGGAGTGGAGGGAGGGGGAATCAGGAAAATTGAGCCGTGCTTAACTTTCGAACTGGTAATCGGATTCCAGTGGAACTTCATAACTGAACAGAATGCATGTTTCTAATGTTGTTTTTCGTGTCCGGACCGGATCTGATCCGATTTAAACGAAACCGAATAAGTGAATAGAAGACATGTCTCTGATGTCCCATTTCAAGTCTGGACCGGATTCGACAGCTGCTGGGGAGTTGGGGGGGGGGGGGGAATCTCGTGAAACGGTAGGTTGGAGGGATCAAAGTGGAACTTGCTGGTAAGAACAAGCAACTGCTCTAGATAAATGGTTTACAAAATCTGACTGGATCCGAGCACTTTGGGGGGATGGAGGGGGTCCGGAATACCGGTGATGGGGTTTTGGGGGATTTTCAAAATGAAACTTGGCAGGCATATCAAGGACCCGACCAAAAAGGACTTGGAAATAGTAACATTTCTCGATCCGATCATCGTTCGGAGGTGGAGGGAGGGGGAATTGTAATATTGTGTCATGCATAACTTCAGAACTGGTAATGGGATTCCAGTGGAACTTCATAACTGAACAGAATGCATGTTTCTGATGTTGTTTTTCGTGTCCGGACCGGACCCGACAACTGTTTGGGGGTGGGATCGTGACCGGCTTAGACTGGAGAGATCGGGATGAAACTTGGTGGGAATAACAAACAAATGCTCTAGATAAATCATTTAAACGAACTGGTTTGGATCTGGGCACTGTGGGGGGGGGGGGAGTTGGAGGGGGATCCCGAAGTCTGGTGATCGCGAGTTAAGGTACTCCCAGATGCTGTAAGACGATGAAACTTGGCTGGAACAGAGAGATACAACAAGATTGGCTTAGAAATAGTCACTTCCCAAAATCCCACCATTCCTAGGCTAATCTTAACCGCAAAGTAAAAAAAAAATTCTAATCAAAATATACATTTTCATGATCCTCATGATCCTTATTGCCTCAAGGATTTTACTTATAAATGAATTCCTAGCTCCCTGAAAGTGCGCATCTTAACCGCAAAGTAAAAAAAATGCTGTTGATCAAACGATTTACATTTCGGTCCATGATCACTTCTGCCAAAAGGGTTTTAGCTTAAAAGTGAATTTCTAGCACCCTTAAAGTGCATAGCTTAACCAAAAAGTGAACAAAAAAATACTGTTGACCAAACCATATAGGCCATATTATTAATAATAATCATAAATAATAATTTGGTTGTGACCCATCATACACTCACAAAGAGAAAGACGGAGTATAAAAACAAAAAAGAGGAAAAAGTAATATACAGAAAGACATAAGACCATACAAAAAGCACATGAAACTAATTTCTAACAATTAACCTAATAATGAACCTGAAAAAAAAATGAAAAGAAAAAGAAAGAACAACAAAAACGAAAAAAATAGAACTAGAATAGAAAACCCTTCCAAGGGTGGAAGGGTTGGTGATCCCCAAGGTCCCATTATCGTGTTTGCCTCAGGGGTTTTGCTTACAGAAGCATTTCTAGCGCCATTAAAGTACGCATTATTAGGCAGCCAAGGGCAAAAATAAAATATTTGTTTAACAAACGATATATTTCGTGATCTCCAAGGGCCCATGATCATTCTTATCTCAAGGTTTTGTATACAAATGATTAGAACAAACCCAGGGACTGGCAGATTCCTGTCATCCTCTGAACCAGCCCTGCAAGTGCCATATGAGCTTATAGCTCTTTTTTCGTGGGAACGATTGGTAGGGTACGTTTCGCAGTGGATGTGCAGCAACTAATCCTGATTGTCTTAAGAGAAGCAAAATTTCGACCAAAATTTTTACCAAGCGGTAAACAGGTCTACAGATACAGAAATTCAACGCTCTCACAGGTTAAATCAAGAATGGAAATATTTTACATTTGGCGGATGGTCAGACTGTCGACTTCTTTAAATCGTACAACCCCTGGTCCCCAGAGACCGCCTTTACACTTCTTAGTTCTAAGTCTTCGCTTCTCATTTATCAATTCTCGTACAAACTATCGTTTTTAACTGAGGAAGAACTACTGAGAACGAGACACGAAGAATCAAGAAAGTGACATCAACCAACTTCTCAGTTTGCAGGATTCCCGTCCCTGTGCTAGTTTTTTTTATACCAAAGCACGAAGAAGAAGAATTAGCTTCGTCCACAGTCGAAAAAATCGGAATCGGAGGAATATGAACAGAACCGCCAGGAAAAACTGAGCCAGAAAACGGAACTGCTGCGTGTATCGACCCAATCACTTCCCGTTGAAAAAATGCCAACTTAAAACACAATCTAGTTGACAAAGTCTGTCTGAACAACGATAAGGAACCAGTCAATACGGATCGATGAAAGGGTTAGTCAGTGTGACACAAGTCTCGAAATCTCCGGTCTGGTCGCATGCCAAAAAGTGCGAACGATTATAGGACCTAAACCACAACACGCGATGTATATATAGCCCCGTGATTACCAAACTTATCATCATCACACTGCCCCCCAGGCCTGGCATTGGCGACTCCACCTCGTTAAACCCAGTACATCCTCGATCGCAACCAGCGCTCACCGCCTTAGGCTAGCCTACTCATACATTTTTTCAATCATCCGGAGAGACAGCTATAACTCGGCAACCGGTCATTCAAGGTTATATACACATGTCTAACATCGGTTTCCATATGGAGCTACCTGGCCACGCGACAGCGGTTAAAAATAGAAACTAATTACACATACCTTTGGTTTCTTTTCGGTCAACTTGGCACATCGCCGCATCTTGCAGATTTGGTGACTCTTGTCGTTCTTGCAGGGGGCGCAATCACCACAGTTGTCCTTCTTCATGCAACCAGGACACTCACCACAACGTTTTCTTTTCTTCTTCACAGGTCTATCATCATCACATCCAGGTAAAGAGTCCAGGTCAGACATGACCATATTTCCTGGACGAAAGTTCTCTGCCAGTCCGGGCAGCATACCCATCTCGGAGCTGGAGATGGAGGGTACCTGTGCCGCTATTTCCACTGGCGGCTCTAATGGCGTCAGCTCAATCCTCGGCTTTCGCCGTCTATCGGTTTTATCAACAGGGCTAGACGTAACTCTACTATTTTCTGGAAACTGTCTGGGCAGGAAATGTTCCTGGGATGGAGGGCCTGGGAAGGCTTTTTCATCCTTCTTCGGCTGAGTTATCTGCTCAGGTACAATCATCGTCGGGGACTTGCTGGGAGTAACAATTGCACCACCCGTTCCACTAAGAAGCGTTATATGCTTTTCTTCGTAATTAGGTCCGCTAGAGTCTTTAGAAGTCGGCGGTTGAGGTTGCGCTGGTAAACTAGTGGGTGGGTGCTGGAGAAATAGTGGAAGGTTATGGGGCAGCGCTGGCTCTTGGCCTGGAATGTACGCAGGGAACTGCGACTGGAAGGACGGCAGCTTTGGATGATTCAGCGCAGCGAAGCTGTCATGAAAACCGGATGTGATCGTATGAGTCAGTCCAGCGGAAGACGTTGGGTCGATCTTACCCAACTCTAAGATGGTAGGGCCTCCTCCCCCGGGGTCGTTCTTGCTCTCCCATGGTCGGTACTGGATATTACCGTTCTGGTGCAACTGTCCAAGGTGTATCAACCCAGCACCAGGGTTCGAGATATCGGTCAATCTTGCAGTTAATCCTTCACCGTAAAAGTCCCAGGCTTGTCCTGACGTCATTGGCAGTCCAATATCTAGCAACCGTCCCGTCAGCCCTTCAAAATCACCTTCCCCACCAAATGTGCTGAACGGCGGTAGAGACTTGTTCGGGTCGTCATGGAAGCCAAGTCCCAAGTTGAGCCCGATGGAATCATGCATGAATAGGCCTGACGACAATGTCGAGAAGCTGGGGCCGTTGCCGTTTGGCCCAGACCCCGAACTCGCACTGCTTTGTCCGTCACTCATCACGTCCCCTGTCGGCTCACCTAGAATAGACAACATGTTCACATATCGGGATAAGTCGTACTCCACTGTCGGACACACTTCCGAATGCGTTCATAGAAAAACTGCTCTCTGGAGTCAGTCCGAAATTTATTTCGACAAGGCGCACGCATCGCATGCGACTTGAAATCCAGGAGGGAAAGCCAAGTTTTATGTTTAGAGAGAAACTGCAAATGACGTCATTCCAGCGAGTCGTCATAGCAACCACGATCGGGATTATTGAACAGGAGAAAGACGAGGTAGGAAACGATGCGTAACAACGCTCAGATACCGGCAAAAACTGCGCACTGGAGCTCACTGCGTACGGCCTGGCACTCGGGAACTGGAGTCGGGCAAAGCAAATCCAGGGAATCGTCATTAGCTTTTTTACGAAAAATGAACGCGTCAGGCCCCAGGGAAAGATAAAAGGCTTGCGATTTTTTTCTCTGGCAACGTGGAAAATAAGGGGGATATTAATATGGAAAGAGGGATGTTTTCGAGTTGGTGGTAAGACGAGTAAAAAAAGACCTACGGAAAAGGGGGAGCAAGTAAAGAAGTATAAATGATGAAATACGACATAATCTCTACCCAATAGCACAGGTGAAGGGGAATACAAATAAAGAAAGGGGAAAGAATTTGTTGTTTATGTTGCAAGTCAAAATGGTAAAGACGAGCGGAAAATGGGACAGGCTGACGGAAAGGATGTAGAAAACAGAATAAATTGGAAAAGGGCGAAATACGTCATAGCCTACACCTGAATCACAAAACATGTGTTAGCTAAGGAAAAATGGTGAAAATGAACGTCCCATGGGCAAGGGAGTGCAAATAGTAGACGGGTAGAATTAGTTAAGAGCGTAAAATAGTGTAGCAGTGAAACAAGCAAAGAGTAAGTAACGGGCGAAACAACAATTAATCATATACGGTAACACTAATTAATTTTGCAGGACATAAAAAGCTTTCGCCTCTCCATTTCACGAAAATGCTTGGTAATTTCATCGTAAGCAGCATTTAAAAGAGTATATACTATATTTGGACCGACTCAGTATTAATCGCATCTGTAGTAAGGTTACAATGTTGCAGGTATCAAGCGTTCTTGTAATGCATAGCAACACATTTCAAGCAAGAAAGAAAATAAAAAGAAAGAAAAGAAGACATCCAAAATGTTCGCAGGGATTAACTGTTTGAAAGTATACACATATAAAACTCTGGAGCAAGGAATTTAAGAACCCGGAATCGGACAAAAATAGTGACACGCAAAGAGCAGAAGGGTTAGAGAATCTGGAATTAACAACTTCGTCATCCACCTACTTTGGTGGAAGAAATAGTTTACATGTATCAGGAAATTTTGAGTAGCCTACAGTTGGTTTAAAATAGAATTCTTGCACTAGAAACGAAATTCTGATCCGGGACAATGCAAAGAGATTTAAGTGGAGTATCTTCGGTTTCGTATAGTTATTGAGGTTATTTATCTCTGGAAATCTTCACAAAAGCACGCACACAATGTATTCTTACTTTTCAAAAGGACATTCAGACAAGAGAAAAGACCTCTTGTGACAAAGAAGATGTGCTTGATGACTGCACTCGAAACAAATGAGTCAAAGACTACAAATGAGGACCCTTCGAAACCTGAAGGATAAGCTGATAAGCTAGGTAGGGAATATATTGACTTTTAAGAATCCGTAGCCTACAGTCTCTTCTGTCCCAAGCTACTGTCAAACCTACGACCTGGAGTGAAAAAGAGATATAGCCTACACTTGTCAATATCTGCTCATATAAGTGACCTCTGTTTAGTTCTTTTCTTTATTTTTGTTTCTTCTATTCCCTCTTCCTGGCTTCAGCCAATGACGGTTCAAACATGAAATAATAATAACTACAAAAATCAAGCTCGTATCTAAAATGACGAAATCGCCGCCACTGCTCCTGTCCAGAATAATAATCATTAGCCCACAGTTTTTTGTAACGATAATTATAACAGTCTATGTATTAATTTATAACTGAGACCTAATTTCGCTTTGGGATAACGATTTCTGACGGAAGCACAGGCTTAAAATATTGCCAAAACCCACCCATTCTTTTACAATTTTCGATAAAGATTCCTGATATAAGAACAGGCTTAAAATATTGCAAAATATATCACAGCGTTACTGAGGCGCTTCCCGGCAGCCGGGAAACTCTTCGTCACTGAAATACATTGACCTTTAGTTATACAAGCAAGCAGATCGTGGTTTTCAATTTGAAACAAATTTTTGAACGACCGTGTCGACTAGCTCATTTCCTCAACCCTGTATCTGAAAAGAGACCCGTGAATGAAAATGCAGACTTTCCTCCGGAAACGCCATGTCACGAACTGCTGTTAATCATGATGAAGGATGGAACGGAAAATGGCATGATGATATACGGGGGACACGTTGTAACTTTTTGCCCGCGTGTCATGTCCCTGCTGGGCGAATGCGAGTGACCAGTTTACATCCAACATCTGTCTCAGAAACACAGGTGGGGACACTATGTAAAGGTACAGGTCTCCATCAAACATTCGAATAAATAAACAGTGAGGGAGCAAATTAAAGGGGATGGGGTACGTTACGGCAAAACATGATTAATTAAGCTAGAAAAAGCTCGGGCGGAAACTAAATGAAATGATGACCGCGCCTGCTTGGACGAACCCCAGCGGTATGATATCAGTAAGACAAACCCTCAATTTTTGGGCACATTGACCCAACGCAGGACCTGAAGCAAGTGATCAGTACCCTTACGAAGATCTGTAACCCGTAAATCCTTATAAACAGACGTTCATGGTTCACTGTCTCCTCGCTTCAGGTCTTCTTGGCTCTGTCTGGAGACCTTTCATATTCTCACCATAAACCACCTTTCACTCAAGCAAGGCCGTATCCAGAGTGGGGGGGGTAGGGGGTTGACCCTCCCCCCCCCCCGAAACAGACAAAAATAATCATGTTTATAGGCTTTTCCCTCTGATCTATGTGTTTGTTTGTACTTTTTTGTCCGACCAGGAGGCAATAATCCCCCCCCCCCCCCCCCCCCCGAAATAAATTCCTGGATACGGGCCTGCACTCTGGTGTGTTCCAAATTGCAATAGCTATCATCGTCTCCCCAAGCAGGCCATCTTCTGAGAATAATGGGAAAACACGATTCCTAATGCAGTTACGGCAATATCGCGAAAACCAGTCGATAAAAATGAGTACTGTTAACACCACTGTACCCTCTTTTTCTGCATTAATATTATTCACTAACATTATTGCCTACTAAGATAAACTGAATCGACTCCTCATAACAAATAGTAATTCAGTCACGCCCGCTCGTTAACTATTCAGTAGGTCACAATTGCATTGACTAACTCGGGGTGGGGGGTGCTCTCTTTCTTCTTGACAATGTGGCAATTTTTAAGCAGAAACTGCGTAAAAAAACTAGAAAAAAGCTGAAAGAGATATAGGCCTATAATAGGCTACTGCAAATATTTAGCTACAACTTTTTCTTTACATCCATATACCAGCGAAATGTTTTTCGGTCTTCTCTGATTTTCTTGTTAAGATCTATTTGAGCTTGCCCACAAGGTGACTTCCGAATCGTACCACGAGACGATGCGAAACTCACACCGAGTCCGCGCGACTTCGATGGGCTGATCTGGACGCTACAAATGCTAGAATGCTTGCGATTTAACTCTGTTGGCGTCCTCCACTCACTTAAGACAAACAGACTCAGTGAATTGGCCCCTTTGCCCTTTTAAATTTCACTTTTATGACAACAGCCGAAACCCTCGCTCCTGAATTACGGAAGCAACACTTTACAAGGGTAAGGTTTTCACACCTTCCCCAAACAAGGGGATGTGGACCCCTATTAATCAGGTATAATAATGACATAACAATTCTGTTGTTTTCCCACTTGACAGAAGAATCTGGGGGTTAAAACAAATCCCGCGCCACCCCTGTAAGATAGGAGGGCGCTTCTGATTGCAGGTAGAGACGTTGCGTCAAAGTGTAGTTACTTGACACGGAAGGTAAATAAGGAGCTTGAGGCTGTGTTCCACGTAAGTTAATGAGTTACGATAATTAAGCTACTGTTGTAGTAGTTATTATCCTCTCCGGAACAAAAAAGTAATAGTTTGGACAGACTATAGGATTCTGCTATCCTGACGGGAATCACTGCTGAATAGATAGTTGCTACACTGTCAGAAGTTACATAAGAGAAAACACTAGGATGCGCGGTTTCAGCAGACAACACTTTGGGATGTAACCTGTTGTGACAATGACAATTGTTATGCATAACATTTATTGCATAAACTGCGCATCCTTGTGTTACCTGTTATGAAACTTCTGACAGTATAGGCTATGATGCTCCCGACCAGCTCCCTGTCCAGAAATTTACTTCGAGGGGTGGGGGGGTTGCCCACGGCTCGGACCAAGAAGTATAAATAAGGCATAGATCAGACGTTAAAGCCTATAAAAACGATGATTTTTTCGCCGGGGGGTGAACCCCCTACCTCTCCCCCCTGGATATGGCCCTGCTCTCGACTATCTGAAGTAAAGCATATCCTAACGATCGTAACTCCTGTGGGACGAAACTGATAAGGGGTGGACCCAGTTCCGTATCCAGAATTTATTTCGGGGGGGGGGCCGCGAGTCGAACCAAAAAGTACAAAAACGGCATAGATCAGAGGTTAAAGCCTATTCAAAACGATGATTTTTATGTCTCGGGGGGGGGACACCCCACCCCCCTGGATACGGCCCTGGGTGGAGTCAAGGGTCTGGGTTAAGTTTCAACTTAATACATGTTGATTCCTGTCACGGGTAACGAACTTTACTCCTAGGCAATCTGGGACCAGTTGCCAAGGAACGGGATGGGTGGGGGAGGTGCAACTTTAAAAGCAAATTCCCAGCCCCAGGATCTAGATGTACAAGGAATTTCATCGTCCTATGTCTCGTCAAATTATGAACATTATTCCTCGCATTATTCGCTGGCCAATCTGCCCCCGGCCCGTGAACCGGGTTGGGGCGGGGGGGGGGGGGACCCCCAAAAGACACAACTAGACCCAAATACCCACTAGTGTACCTAAAAGACACAACTAGACCCAAATACCCACTAGTGTACCAAGTTGGAACTTGTTGCTTCCACTGGTTACGGTGAAAAATACGGTGAAAACCGGAAACCTAAAATCGAAAGCTACTACAGCGCTCGCAACAGTGGATTGTTCCAAGGAACACTCCACTAATAATCCACTAAATAATTGTTCCAAGGAACACTCCACTAAAAATGATGATAGACTCATCCAGATCACGAAAATACAGTTTGCTGAATAGTATTTTTTGTACTTTAAGGAATTCACTTGTAAGCAAAACCCTTGAGGCAAAAATGATCATGGGCCCGCGAATATATATCGTTTGGTCAAAAGTATTTTTTCACTTTTGGGTAGGCTAAAGATGCGCACTTTAAGGATAGCCTACTAAAAACTAGTTTTAAGCAAAAGCCTTGTGGCAAAAATATTATGGGCCCTCGGGGATCATGAACTGTATCGTTTGGTCAAAAGTATTTTTGTTACTGGGCGGTAAAGATGCGTTACTTTACGAGAGCTAGAAGTTCATTTCTAAGCAAAACCCAGTAGGTAATAATGATAAGGGGTTAATGGCGATCACAAAAACGTAAAGTTGTGCTTAAAAGTATTTTTTATACTTTCCTGTTCAGTACTTTAAGAGATGGTCACGATCTGGGAAGTGACAGTTTCTAAGCCAACCTTGCAAGTCTGTAATGTTTCAGCTAAGTTTCATGTCCTAGCACATCAGGAAATACCTGAACTCCGATTACCGGAATTCTGGACCCCCCGCCCCCCCCCCCACTCCAACTCCCCCAGTCCTCGAATCCGGTCCTGTCCCGTCACTGTTGTATCTAGGGCTTGTGCTTATTCTTCCCACCAAGTTTAGCCCCGATTGCTCCACTCTGAGTATGTCACACGATCTTCGGTTCTCCCCCCCCCCTCCATGGTCATCGGATCCGGTCCTGACTTGACATGGGACATCTTGGTATGGCTAAAGAGACATGGGGAGAAGAATTATATTTTAAGTTGGGATTGGGGGGGGCAGAATTGAGGTGGATGGTGAGTCTTAGGGCGGACGCTCTTCCAGTGGGGATGCGGAGAAAGTATATTGGTCGAGAGAGGAAAGGTACTGGTCCTTATTTTTGTCCGATGTGTGGTGTTGAGGGGGAGGATGCGGTACATTTGATGTGTTATTGTGAGGAGTTGAAAGGATTAAGAAAGGAAGTGTTCGGCCGGGAGGTTTGGGATGAAAGGGAATTGACTTCGATTATGGGAAGTAAGTGTTTTGGTGATCTCCGAAGGCTGGGTAGATTCCTGAAGATAGCTATGACCCACCGCGAACTATTTTTATAGAAGTTGATTTTTGGTTTGTTTCGGAGTGTACGATATTTTGTTTGTTGTTATTTTTTTTTTATGTTTTCCGCCATGGCCCTTGGGCTTTTTTGGAATTAAATTCATTCATTCATTCATTCATTCATTCATGAGGTCTTTCCAAATATCAAGTTTCATTAAGATCCGATGACGGGTTCGAAAGTTATATATACTTCAAGATTCAGGAATCCATCTCCCTCCACTCCCCCATGATGGTCGGATCGCGGAACTAACTATTTTCAAGTCAATTTGGTTGGGTCCGCAATATGCGTGCCAAGTTTCATCGTCCCAGCCCACCTGGAAATATCTTAACTCCGTATCGCCGGAGTTCCGAAACCCCCCTTCAACTCCCCGACAGTGCCCAAATCCGGTGCAGTTCTGTTAAGGATGTAGGTCTTGCGCTTCTTCCTCCCACCAAGTTTCATCCCCATCGCTCCCCTCTAAGCGTGTCGCATGATTTCCGGTCCCCCCCCCTCCGACTCCCCCCACATTCACTGGATCCGGTCCGAACTTGAAACAGGACATCAGACACAATGTCTTTCCAAAAATCAAGTTTCTACAAGATCCGATCACCCGTTCGAAAGTTATGCATGCCACTAAATTCCGGGTTCCGGCTCCCCTCCCTCCCCCACGGTGGTTGGATGGGGCAAGTGCCTATTTCCAAGTTATTTGGTCGGGTCCTTAATATGCCTGCCAAGCTTCATCGTCCTCGCTCATCTGGAAGTACCCTAACTCGCAAACACCGGACTGACCGACAGACCGACGGAAAAGTGATCGTTCTATAGCACTTGGCCGGAAGGGTAAGTGCCATAAAAACCTGGTTTCACGTGGCTGAATGGTTCCGTGCTTTATTTCTAACGGTCACTCCGAACTTTCAGTTTCTGGTTTCCCCTGGGATAAGGTGCAGGAAGGTAAAAAGGAAATTGGTTAGTTATTTTGTAAATTGACAGGTCAGGTTGTGTCTGAGAGTAGGAGCAGTGGCCACTCTGCGTATTATGTTTAAAATATAAAGATTGTGGTTCTCGAGCGTCCAGTAATGGACTGAGTGTTTTGATTACGTGTGATTTATATTCTTATTTGTTAGTAAACCCATTGAACTGAACTGAACTCCTTAGGCCTACCCTTACAGTGTCACTGGCACACGCTGAAAGACTGACCAGGGACTAATTCCGGTGAAACAAAATGAGGGTATTTTCGAGATTGTTCTGTAATTTGTTTTTGTCCATCCAACAATCCACTATAAGCTTATTTGCACCAAATTGTTCTGTTACATTGGCAAAAGTATTTCCAGGTATTGGCCTATTCGAAATATAAATACTCCTTGAGCCCAGCGGACATATGTTTTGCATAAACAATGCATAAAACGGAAACGTCAGCAACGATGTTTTGGCAGCGATATTTCGGCCCTTCTTGGCAAGGGTGCTCGTCAGGTTGTCGAACTTCAAGGTCAACGTGAGGGAAGGAACCAACCTGCACTAATCGGAGTATTGCATGAAATATCGCTACCAAAGCATCGTAGCTGACGTATCCGTTTTATACATCGTTTGAATATATATTCGAAATATATTTAGACTATCTAGGCTACGACAATCTGAATGTAACATACTAAGCTAGCACGAAGATTCTGCCTTCACGATGCAGACAACGAAACTCAAGCCGAGATACAACTTCGTTTTCAATTCTCATCAATTTTTCATCAAATAATCCAGAATTTGTGCACCGAAGCTAAAACAGAGACAATTTCGCTTTCAACTTAATGCCAGTACTAGGACATGTAGAGTAGGCTAAATGCGAACGAATTGCTTTGTCTCTTTTTATCCATCTTTTCAAATCGCCGCGCGATTTCTGGTAGCATATCTTTCCCCTTAAATTAAATTATGTTATATTTGCAAAAGCATTTCGTATTGACCTATTCGAAACAGGCCTAGACTATGTAGGCTACTACAATCTGACTGAAGTATACCTGTATACTAAGCTGTCATGAAGGCTCTACATTTACAATGCAGCCAACGATGGCCGAGCCTTGGCTTGTTTAACGACGCAGAGGGCAATCTCGATTCTCGAGCAAGGTTAGGCTCACCTAGCCTAGTTGGCGATCTGTAATTCTTACTAGAAGGAACACTCTCTCAAAAAGGAATCAAGGCTAAACCCCCTCTCATCCAGCATCCTAATAAAAATACTTCTATGACGTACCTTGTGTGTTAAACAGGCCAACTTTCCTTTTCGGTAATCCACATTAATTTGAAAGTTCACTTTAATTATGTCGGTCACTAACCAAGCTCTATTTATCCCGTCATACACTTCTTCTCTTCTTGTCCGCTTATAACATCAGTTTCATTTTCAAATGCTCAGCTTGCGAAAACTGCCGTGTTACTGGGTGGAGACCGCTCCAGGGCGCGGATCAATATTTGACGAATCAACCCCCTTGTAACCCCCGCCTTCCACCCCGTGCGTAGATGACGCACGCACGCATTAATGAGCGTCTCTGCAACAGAGAGCACCGGGCGAGCCGCGGGTGAACCACTCAATAATCTAAGCTGAGCGCTGATTGCATCGCGGTTTTTCGGAGAATCGCAGTTTCTGGGTAAACTCGCATGGGTGGAAAAAACGAGATTGCGAACGATGATCTGTGAGATTTATACGAGGAAGTTTTCTCTTCGCTGTCAATACGCTTAAATGTGCGTAGTTTATAAAGTGGAATGATACGTCAATATAAAGACGGGGAAATCCAAGTTTATGGTTGCCGGCGAAATGTCCCCATGACAAACGGCCCGACTCCCCGCAGTTGAACGTCCCCGGCTCAAACGGACCAATAACCGAAATATGATGGTATTTTTTAATTTTTTTTTGGGTGGGGGCTTCAAAATTTACATCAGATCCGGCATTCCTTCAAATCAAATTAAGTACAATATAGAAATAATATACTAAAATCGACTAGGGATACAAATATGATCCCGAGCAGTACGAGGTTCACTAAACAAGCTCTTGAACCTCCCATGTCATTTTATTCACAAGACAGATTTGGCTTCTTGTTTCCTCCGAGGAGCTTCTTGGTAAAAAAAAAAAATAAATACAAAAAATACCGGCTACGCATGTAGCTTTAAACGACCTAGAACTAGCCTACAACTGATCCGTTACGAGCCCAAGGCTCGTAACAAAATATATATACACTATATATTTTCAAGGGAAATGGTGCATGCCTGAAGCAACTGGTCCCAGGGGCGCCCTGACACCTTCCTGATAGGGGGGGGGGGGGGGGGTGCGGCTTCCGAAATTTTTCCGTTGCGACCACGTCTGCAGAAAATCTAGAATATTGCAGTGTTATAACTTGGAATATGTGTTACAAACAACAGTAAAACAGAATAGGCCCGTTAAAATACAACCGAAAAGGCAGCTTATTTTTGCACACGATATCTGAATACACAAATATCTTGACTCATCTGGGGGTTTTGCATTTTTCCACTTATTTTTCGGAGATGGCTTACATCTCTAGTCAGGGGCGTCGCAAGGAGAAATCGTAAAGCTTGATCCTGACTTGTTAGTTCATTGCGGGCGGTGCAGCCTCCCCCCCCCTTTTTTAGATTTGGTTTTGTTCGTTATTTTTTCGATAGCAGAACTGTTCGATATATTTGTTCGATACGATGACTGGGAGAAGTCTTGTCGGTAAAATGGCAGCTTTCTTTTTCGGTCTGTTTGCATCCGCAATGGATAAAGATCTTGTCGTTACATTCAGTAATTGTGAACTGTTCGTCAGTGCGAAGACTTTTTGATGTGGGGAATGGAAAATTCTCGTCGATAAATTCGAAGATGCACAAACCAAACACTTCTTCTTTCCTTTCTCTTTCCTTGAAGGTAAACCAACCACACTGGCAAACTTGCTTCCTTGAATTTTTCTTGAGGGATTTCTCTGCTCCCACCCATAAATTGCCGTTATACAGAATCCTAAATAGGCTATTTGTACAAATCTCTTTGGTATAATGATCGGGATTCGGTATAATTGCCAGTATTCGGTAGATATCACGAATTTGGTGAGAGAATTTACTGAAATCATTTGGTAATTTTTCGATGCCGGAACTATTCGGTATATTTATGGAGATTCCGTAGTTACACAGAATCCCGAATAAGCTATTGGTTCAAAATTGTTCGGTATCATGATCAGGATTCGGTAACTTATTCATTATTTCCAGGATTAGGAAGTTAACCACGAATCCCGACTTCGTTCCAGTACCGACGAAAGTATACCGAATAAGAATATTGTTCGGTAGTCTTTCGATACCAAAATAATTCGGTATAATAACCGGGAATTGGGATTGAATTTAAATTTGGCAGGAAAAAGCAAAACAAATTTTGCATGCGGCGCTCACTTTATGTGATTATGGGTAGTATATTAACTAGACTACAGTTGCTGCTGCTGCCGGAACGTCGCTCCATCCGGTTTCTGGAACTTCTTAGAGTCTCGGTATTTAATCAACGGTAAATAGATAAAATTTGTTAGAGAAGCAGTCAAATTTTAGTCTACAAAAAGAAATGGATTTCAAAATGTTCGCCTGCGGCGCTCGATTTAGTTTTATATTGGCTGTAATAGATAGAAGCTGTTACTGAAATCATGCCCGACAATATATTCTACATGTGGGCTTCGCCGAAACGCCGCCTAATAGTTGGCTTATTGTCTTCATGCTGCTCTTTATTGTTACTCTTCCTACGTACTCTTTTCTGTTCCATAATTGTAAAGCTCGAATTCTTAGTTCTAGGATTCGGTAAAATTTTTGAAAGATTCGGTAAAATTTTGCCTCTGCACCCCCCCCCCCCACGAAAATGCACTTGCAAACGCCCCTGTCTCTAGTTGGTAAATCTTACAAGCGTAGAGGGACAAGCACATAGAGGTACCACAAATGCGAAAGAACAAGTTCATTCTATGAAATCGATTATCCCTGGATACCGGACAAACGAAGTAACATATTTTATCGGGGTTTCAGGGGTATTTAAGTGAATAAGTGATATGTTACTAGACCCATACCCATCCTACACATTATTCGTCGCGTTTTAAGAGTTTTCCTTTTGTCCACAACACATCCAATTTCACATTCGTCAACTATATTGGTTTCTAGATAGTCTTTCATTTTGATTTCTAGATAGTCCTGAAGAGGACCCTTGCCAAGAAGGGCCGAAATATAGCTCTAATAAAATGTAGCTGACTTACCGTCAAACAAAAATAAAAAAAATATATATTGGTTTCACATGCGATTGGTAACAGACACTGGTCAGCATTTATTTGTTGTACGCAAATTGGTCTTAACTAACTTCATCTTGCTGAAAAGTCTATCCCCTTTTCAGATAAGAGGGATTATCTTAGACAGCGTGAATGCTTTTCGCACTAGTTGTAAGACATCGTGTAATTCACGAAAGACTTTGAATTTATCAAAAAAAAAATTTTGACTCTCCTGATGATTTTCGGGATCATGTCCGATTAAGTCTAACCCCATTTTTTAACTCTTCTCGGCTTTTCACCGGAAAGGAGTCGAGAAAGCTGTTGAAAATGGAGTAAGCGGTACCTTGGCATTATTCCTTGAACAGTATCTGTAGTGGAAAATGATGTTAATTTCAATAGGTTAACGAATTCTTGAAATCTACGCAAATTTAGGAGACTTCACCCAGTAAGCGCTCCGGTACGCTGTGCTGTCTGTCGGCACGGATCAATCTGGTAAGTTGTGTGTCGGGTTAATGCAGCTGTAAGTTGTGAGTCCATATTTATCCGAAGCAGCAACCGGCTTCGCCGCACCAGTCAAAATTTACCGGAATTTTACCCCACAAACCTTCTGGGGGGGGGGACGCCCCTGGCTGTTATCACGTCCGTTCTTTTCTGCCTATGCATAACCGTAATGCAAACTCTGAAATTGTTTTACCTCGGTCATGCGCCTGAAGACTAAGGCGAACTTAAATCTTGCGGACGTTTTGACCAGGGTTGGTCACCAAAAGTAACTTCGTACACCCTGGAAAGTAACCCAAAAGTATCTCAAAGTAACCCAATATAACCCAAAGTAACCAAATGCAATGTAACCAAAAGTAACCCAAAGTATCCTGAAGTAACTCGTACACCCTGGTTCTTGATGACCAACCCTGGCGTTTTGCTATGGGGATGTTTTGCCACTGGCACGTTTTACCATGGTTATGTTTTGTTGGTAAGCGCAAGTTTATACTCATCTCAAATTGTCTCGACATATAAGGAGTACCTAAAGGACAATACTCTCTATCTCTCCTTGTCGATGCACAATCTCCGGCCTCTCCGGGTACCTAGCGGAAGAAAGGCAGAAGAGGCGTCACAGCTGCTCCCAAAGATCGCCGTGATTGTTTGACACAGGATTCGAGTCGTTACGGACACGCTCACTCCTTCTTCCTGAGGATCACTGGCGTTTTTTAGACTTAGTCATTTAGAGTATTATCCCTTTGCCGTCCAGTATGGCTAGTTTGAATACGGACTGAAATGTGGACCATCCAACCTTGATCCAACTGAGTTACCCTGTTCTTGTACGATACAGAGTATGAATCCGTCTAAAATACAACTTAAAAGTCTGTGTAACTGAACAAGTATAAGTGGCATAACATGTTAGGTCAAGGGAAAAAGACTACAGACCACCACACTACTACAAGACTACTATAGTTAGTGGTAACTGAGATTTCGGCTTAAATTCATAATGCCCAAGATCACTATGCCCACGTTTCAGAATGCCCACAATTGAATTATTCGAGGTGTCCAGCCCGTAGTAGACTGAATTTAGGGGGGTGAGAGATCAACGGTAGACAGCATTCTCCCTTTTTGACCCAAACTGAGCTAAAGTTGAAACCGATTCTGGCGAATACGCTTTTCCAACAGTCTCTATTAAAATAATTGAATACCTAGTTTCGCTTTCTTGATTGGAACAATTTTATATGACATTTGTCATGTATTTTCACGCAAGCAACTCTGAACTGTTCAACATACAATACAATAATTCCTTGGGATATAGAGGTAAACATACATGCTGATCTACGAGACCTGATCGTCTGGATCAGAAAGTCCAGTAAAATATTAAATTGTTGGGATACCATCGACACATTTGGCGTTTGGCCTTGTTATTAATGAATTCTGTTTAGCCTGGAATTTTTTTGGATCTTAAAACGTAAGCGGAGGGATACCTTTGACATCGCAAAAGGTGTCCGTCTGTTTGTCTGTTAGCACGATAACCCTCGAAGGGGTTGAGATATTTTGTTCAACTTGGCACGAAGACTCTTTGGGTCAAAGTACAGATCAAGCTCGAAGATGGGCTCTATAGCCCTATATATAAGGGTGGGGAAGGGGGTTCAAATTATGGGACGAACAAAAATATTTCTCAAAAAGCTAATAAGATACGGTTTAGGGGTTAGGAGACATGCTGAATCCGAGTATGAAAATCATTTCTTGCCGGACAAGTAGTTCACCCAGTACCCGGCAAAACCGGAAAATTATTGAAAAATAAAAGTTAATCTTAAGTTGATTAGAGCCTTAAAAAATGTTTTAAAGTAAAAGTTTTATTTGAGCATGATTAGATGTTCGATTCAGGGGTAAGAAAACATGCTGAATCACTATATGACAATCATCCTCTACCCGGACACATAGTTCGCCCGGAATCCGGCTGAAACCGGAAAATTTGTTATAAGTAAAAGTTTTTTTCTGAAGTTGATCAGAGGTTCGATGTAAGTGGTAAGGAGGCATGCTGAATCCATATATGTCAATTATTTTCTCGCTGAACAAATAATTCGACAGGAATCCGGCAAAACCTGAAAGTTCGGTAAAAGTTAAAAAGTTGATTAGAGGTTGAATATAGGGGTAAACAAATTTGCTGAATTCGTTTTTGAATTTTTTTTTTAACGGACAAGTAGTTCGCCTAGAGACCGACAGCCACCGACAGGAACCGGAAATTTAGCAGAAGTAAGGCAGCTGGTAGTTTTTATCAATTTCGTCGAAGTAGAGATGACGTATAGGGGTAAACACAAACGCTGAGTCCGTATCTGAACTTGGTTTTCTCAGAACCATTGGCTTTAATCTGTTTCTAAACTTTAATAGTACAGATTTTCAAGGAGTCTAGCGAAGACCGGATATCTACAAGATCCAATTGTCTAGATCAAATATTAAATTTTTGGGATCCCATCGAAACTTTTGGTCTTGTTTTGCATGGGGACGTTCTGAAGTAGGTATTCTGTAGAAAACCCTATTAACGTAAGTTCAGTATTTTCTGGGCTCTAGTAGGTCCATAGGTCATAGTTTATAGAGGAGGCAGAGGAGTATAAGTTTAAAGTTTAACTGAAAAGCAAACTTATTTTTGGACATTTAACTCACTGAATTATTTATATTATATTTTGCAAAGGGATTTTTTTATATTCCAGTATCTGCTCTAGTTATGACGTTCAGAATATCTGCGGCCGTCCCCACAGCGTTCTGAAGTATATATTCTGTAGAAAGCCTATTAACGTAAGTTCAGTATTTTCTGGGCTCTAGTAGTCCATAGGTCATAGTTTATAGAGGAGGCAGAGGAGCATAAGCTTAAAGTTTAACTGAAAAGCAAACTTATTTTTGGGCATTTAACTCACTGAATTATTTATATTTTACAAAGGGATTTTTTTATATTCCACTGTCTGCTCTAGTTATGACGTTCAGAATATCTGCGGCCGTCCCCACAGCGTAAATTCTACTATGACGCGGGAAATTTCAATCTCAACACAAACACCGCTTTTCAGTCGGCAGTGGTGAGATTGGTGAAGATTGCTTAGCGCCTGAAAAAACCACAACAACATAAATCTTTCCCGTAAGGCATACACCGCATAGAGGCACCACAAATCACACGGAAATTCCACTATTTGAAAATTAATTATTCGTGAATAGCGGAACAACCAAGTGACGCATTTTCAGCGAGTCTTCAAGCCTCTTTAAGTGAATGAGTGATGAGTAACTAGATTGTCCTTTCTCAGTCCTTTTCAGTTAAACTTTAACCATTTTGTCTGTTAATGAATAAAAGGAATCCAGGATCATGGAGAATCCAATAAAGTAAAATTCTCCCGAGACAAATAACTGGAAGGCATTATGGACCGCTTTCATCTGAAGTTCTATGCTTCAATCAACTACCTTGTATCATTCGTCTGGCCTTCTGCAACCTTTATGATTCTTCGCTATCGATGAGCGTTGAAACATACTATCGTGTAGTAGTGCGAACACACTATCAGGATCTTCCGACCGGATTTCCTGCACTTTCATCATCATGTTGAAAAGATTTCAGCTTTTCCAGATGGAAGTGATCAAGGTAGCGAAAATCCAGCACCCGACCCTGACCGTGTGTTCAGGGCATAAGACTGGGAACACCGTACACGCTTTTTGATATCCTTAAAGTTCAACCCAAAAGGGCTGGGAAAGAGCAATTTAGTTACCCATCACTTATTCACTTAAATTGGCTTGAAGACCCACTTAAAAATCGTAACTATGTTCTTCCGCTATTCACGAATAATCGGTTCTGAAATAGTGAAATTTCAATGTAATTTGCGGTACCTCTATGCGCTTGTATTTTTGTTGTATGCCTTACGAGAAAGCTTTATGATTTTTTTTTTCTTCCTGTCACTAAGCAATCTTCACAAACCTCATCACTGCCCACTGAAAAGCGGCGTTTGTGTTGCGCGTCATTGTAGAATTTACGCTCTTGGAACGGCCGCATATATTCTGAAAGTTTTAACTAGAGCAGATAGTGGAAAATAAAAAAATCCCTTTGCAGATTCCTCGGCAGATTCAGTAATTAAGTGTATTAAATTAAATGACACAAACGTAAGTTGGCTTTTCAGGTAAACTTTAAAGAGAGTGAAGGATATCTATGACATAGGAAGTGTCCCTGTTCTTCTCTGACCACTTATGTCTCCAGAACAGATTCAGATTACTCAGTAATTGTTGGTAGGAATTTCTTCGAAGTTCAGAGATGGGTTGCGTAACTCAATATTCAACGATGGGCAGTAGCGTATATTCCGATTATTTTCGGGAGGGGCGACAGCTCAGTGAAATATGCGGCCGAAGGCCACACAATTCTCGACCGGGCCGAAATTTTTTCGTTTTTTTTCGCATATTTTGACCATTTTTAACACTAAAAATACCTGTAGGTGCAAAAAACACCTTTTAATCGTGCAATTATGCACACTACTACTCAAAAACTGTTTCTAAGATCAAGTACTGAACAATAATTTCGATTTAGCTTCTCAATTTGTATTTTCGCGTACGTTTTTCCCGTAAAAAAAAACTCCTTTTCCGAGAATTTCGGATGAAGATCGCCCATCTCGCCCGTATTTCGCACACGTTTTTCCAATTAAAAACCCTTTTTTCAAGGAATTTCGGGGGGGGGGGGGGGGGTCGACCCCCACCCCCTAAGCACGCCACTGACGATGCGGGAGCTAGGACTGAGGATTCAGGGACGGACAAAATTATTCGACCGAACTGATTAGTGGATTGATATTCGGGTACGAGACAAGCTGGATGAGGAAATTTTGCCTTTTCTTCCCTAAAATGAACAGTTTCGGCCGGGATCCGCTGAGAAGTTACTTTTGGTACACAAACCATTTGATTGCTGGTGCATTAAGCTGCAACACTCTCTTGGCTGCCATTGGGGCTACTTCTGACTTCAACACAAAATGCAAGGGACAAGCTCTTGGGCACTAGTGATAGATAAAGGTCTAGACTCCTGTCGGTAGCTTTCAAACTATAAAACAAGGAGAAATGCTCTGCAGTGATCCCAAACTGGTGCCTTGATTGCCTTCTCGGTCCTACCATTAGGACCCGTTGAGTTGTGTGTAAGGTTTTCATCTGTTTATGCCCAAAAACAGTCCAGTTAGCTTTATAACGCAATCCAGGCCGTCTCATCTTGGCAAAGACAAACATCCTTTCTTTTGTTCATATTTTACTCACATGAAAAATCTGTCTGATTCGAGTACAGATTTTCACACCTTTGCCTTTCCTAGGTATGTCCTTAGGAAACGCCGGCATTAGTTTATCTAAAACAGCTATTTCGGACGAGCAGAGCGGTACACCTTATTCATCTCTAAGAACAGATGTTTTCCGGGCGGAGTTCCGGCTCTTCTTGTCTGCATAACGCTTAATGCGTAACGTGTTTTACGAGTGATAAGAAACTTTGAAATTGTGCATCGTTGTGATACATGTTATGAGACTTCTAACAGTGTAGAAGCAATTGTCCGAAAACAACGTTGGCTCTACAAATGACAACCCGAATAAATTATTTTATAAGTTGTGAACTGATAGACAAAAATGCTCCTCAGCCAGGATTTGAACACAGGACCCTCTGCTTACAAGGCAGTCGCTCTACCAACTGAGCTACCGAGGGGCTTGTGAACATAGTTCGCAAACCACTACAATAGTCTGGTAGAAGCCGGCCATAGGAACAGTGATCCCGCCCGAAGGCAAATTCATCTAACCATTGATTATAGTTTATTGGTCTCGGTACAAGTTTGTGTAAAAAAAGTGCCATCTGTGTACGAATAAATTAGTTAAGTTACAACTTACAGCAGCTTTATTCCACTTAGCACTTGGACGATACAGTTTGGCACAAGAGAATGAGCTTAACATCATGACTTACTACGATTGATCTCCTAACTGGATTAATGAAAGCATTCTTCATTTATTTACTATACCTCTTACAATAAAACTACTTGTTATGCCTTAAAACTTCTGAGCCCAGCCTCTACTTTTAAGAGGACGAAATAGGCTACAGTTCTGCGGTTATTGCACAGCGCTGTGTAATAATCAAACCTCAACTAAACGTACAAATAAATGTGGTAATAAGTGATTTCAGCGTAATCATCATTCCAATGCAATGCTGGACACCAAGTATCCCTGGTTTTGGATCCTCGGGTGTTCCCCGTCCGAGTTGTCCCCAGGCGAACGCACCCACCTTGCGCTTTCAACATCCATGTCCACCGTCATTTTGGCTATAAGTCTGTTCTCCTTCTCCCATACACTCGTAGTAAAGTTGTTTTTCTTTCTTTTTGGTTCCTTTTTGTTTCTTAGTTTATTACTCTACTTTTCTTGTCTGTTGTAGTGGGTTAAAATAAATTATTATTATTATTATATCCAATTCGAATATCGGCGAAGTTGCTACAGGATGGAAAATCCTTCAATTGCTCCAAGCTGCAATTTAAGGTAAGTGTTTTCACAAACGTGTGTTCTTTCCGTATCCACCAACTACTCAATCGGCTAGTACAGACTCAGAGAGTCCGTAGTGTTGGGCTATATTTGTATTTTCGACATTGATATTTGGACAATTTTTGCTCTCATATACCTTGTTTTGCTAAAATTTAAAAACAAAAGTTTCAGTCGGAGAACATTTTGCAACATCTTTTACTAAAAACTTTGATTAGTATATCGAATTACGAAACAAATATTGGTCCAATTTCAGGGGTTGCTTACAGTTCCAACACCGACATTCAACGACAGATTGAAAAAATAATTAAACACGTCAAATATAGTTTTCGATATTTACGATTTGATACTTCGGTCGAATATATCGATACCGAATATCGCCCGAAACTACCAGTCCACGTTGGAAGCATCGGACACGAGGGCAACTCGGAGTGAAACACCGAAGAGTATAGACTACTTTTGTGGTAAGTGTCCAACACGGACTTGGACTTTGTAACAGTAAGGACGCTGGAAATGCAATTCAAAGTTCAACATGCTCAAGACCGTGTCTGAGAACGATAAAATACGCGTTAGAAAAGGCACCTGTCAGAAAAACATGTAGGATCGGGAAACGAACAAAACCATAGCCAACATCGTGTTGGGACATGGTCGATGAAAACGTAGTGTGTTAAAATTTCTCTACGACAGAATCAAGTTCTGTGCAAACTGCTTCCGATGAAAATTTCGGATGCGAAAATTCAAGGTTATGCAACGTCCAGTAAGCTGCAGTTGCAATTGTACCTTAACATTCCTTAAACAAATCTTTGTAAACTGAACTCCTGCGCTGGAACAAACCCCACGAAGTACTTAAAATGAAAGGCCCACCCACGGAGGATAAAACGTAGAACTTAATACAGCTTACAGAGAAGGGGGGGGGGGCACTGCTGAGGTCGGTTCGTGAGATCGGTCTTATAGCTGACCAACAATTCGATACTTAGAATGTAAAACTGAATCACTCTACAGCATATAAAACTTGGATACAGAATGCACCACCTTCATACTTTAAGCCATCAAGAAAGCGCTGAAAAATATACCGGATTATTGCTGGAATGAAGAATGTAACTAAGAGCGTGTTCCAGTAGTTACTACGTCTGACGTCACGAATTCTGGCTTTTTACCGTCATGGCTGGAACAATTTTTCTATTTTCCAGCAGAATATCATGCCACGGGCGAATCCAACCAATCACGTTACAGAGATGCGTAGTTACCACGCTTACTACGCTCCCAAGCATGGTAAGCAAATAGTTACTATTTCGAGAAGGTTGGAACGGTCACCGTAGTAACTTTTCACGAGGCTGGAACGAAAATAGTAACTAATAGTTACTATTCTTAGAACGGTGGAACACGCTCTGAAACGACAAGAAAAAGAGCAGACTTATTCTAAACGGCAAGTCATGGAACATTAGGTGATGTTTATGCTAAACAGGTTATATCAATGAAAGAATTAACAAAATTACTGCCCATCAAAAATGGCCCAAGAGGATCTAGATGGAGTGCAAATTCCCAAAGGCGCCTGTCGGTTTTTTGACGGAAGCTGAATTAGCAGGTACAGTAGTAGACCCCCCCCCCCCATATTCGAGATAATGTAGTAATGGAACTCTCAAATCCCACTTTCTAGGATGTCAGTCTTTTATCCGTCATTTGACCAAGATTTATGGATTCGGTGAACAGCTTTCTTTGTGGCATCGCGATCTCTGTCTTTTAGCCTGAAATTCCGGTATGCACGAGTACCCATCACAGAAAATCGCTGCTTACAATCTCAGTTTGCGTCAAGGGAATATGCAGCATGGCATTACTCAGGTTTAGCGGCACACAAATCACAACCGAAAACGAGTTCAGACGGTTTCTGAGGATGAATCCGAGGTTCCTGGGTTCACCGTTTCTCGTCTCGAAGACAGAGGAAGGGAATATTTTTGTTGGTCCACAAACCGATTGTATGTAATTATCTAATTGTCTCTTTTGGTGTGTAGCGTACGATTAATTTGTCGTCAGCCCATGCTATCCAATGGATATTTTGGTATTAATAAATAATTGATTGATTGATGCGGCGGGACCAAACCCTTCCGCATCGGCTGAAGCCCAGGTCTGTAGGACGTGCAACGGTCCAATCTCGACACCTTTCGCTCACTGATACGTAGAGTGTTTTCGCTTTTTATTCTTCTGATTATTTCGGCCTTGCGCGGGCGACACCACTACAGAGATGGGCGAATCCGAATCCGGGATAAGTCCTTTTGGCCGGATTCAAATCTTCTGCTTATCAGGCTAGATTCGGACTCGGATTCCAAAACCCCAATCTTACGAATCCGCTTGTCCTAGTTCATCCTTCCAGTTTCCGTTTTCCCAATTTTACACAGTGTGCTTAGGCAATCCAACTTTTTGGTCTCCACCACCAACCATCCTCAGCAATCTATCAGGTTATTTGATTATCTTAGATATCAGTGCACTTTTGTCACCTCTGATTTTTAATCCATAGCCTACGTCCATGATTTGATTTTTGTTAAGGTTGAATTCAAATCCGGATTCAATTCAGGATCGAATCCTCGGCACGAAACGGTGGATTCGGAATCGGATTCGTACCTAGCCCTGGATTCGGATTTGGATTCGAATCCTTTCCTGATCGGCTTCGCCCATATCTGCACCATTATAAAAGTAAACAAAAAAGTACCGGGTTATAGTTACAGAATCGATAAAACCAAACATTATAGAACAACAGCAACACTAGATCACTCATTACAAAGAATAACGAATACAGGACAACTTCGACGATGCAACAACACAGAAACGTTGTTTGACATAGTAACAAGACAATACAAAAATATTAGGGCTCTATCCTTCTAATACGGCAAACTAATTTCTCAACTTACTTTAATCAATAGCCACCATAAGAAACTTCGAGTAGAGCATAGCAAAATAACACTGGGGAGTAGCGCCAAAACCTATGCTTTCCATGCTTCGCAAACGGGGCGAGATAAACTTTCGGGTTCAGAAATTTCTAGTAAAGCAAAGGTGCGGTCTGCACACACCAAGGAAACGATGGAGGTCGTATCATTTTTTTGCCATGTGCAGAATATGATGTTATTGGAGCCAGCGCAGGTGCACGGACAATCGAGTTTCAGTAGGGACGTTCACTACCGCTAGTGGTGCTAGTGTCGCTGCTATTCGAGTGTGTGTCAATTTTGTCAAATCTTGGCGCTGCTCCCTAGTGTTATTATGCTCTGCAGTAGAGTTACAAAGGTGGCTCCTTCTGTCGCACATGCACAAGTTCGTCATTACAGTTTAGCGTCTCGGAATTTTTAGGACTTCTACTGTCCAAAAATGTTCCTAGACACGGTTCCATTTCGTTAAGGCTTAGGCTCACACCTTAACTGTTGCCACAAACCTATACCACCACCAATACGATATTAGTTCACAAGTTCGGCGTCCAAGACGTGATTCGCTCACTGGAGAAAACGTCAGAGTCACTACTATCTACATCTCGTCATCCTGGTCTTCGAGTACATGATCTTTTTCGTGAATTTGTCAGGCCCAGTTAGTAATTATGTCTAAATTTTGTGTGTTTATACTGTTATTTATCTTGTGTTGTTTCGCGTTATTCCCTTTACTCCGCTACCACATTCTGTATTTGGCGTGTTATAAATAAAATATATATAATATATAGATGTGCTTCAGCGCCACAGGAGAGTGATAGGCAGAATTGAAACATGAGCAGTTACATCCATTCAAAAATCGCAAAGGATGATCGAAAAAAGGTCACGACGACTCGAAAAGCAACAATAAGTGAATCGTTTTGCGTGAAGAGAAGAGCTTCGTGCTTTGGTGTCCCCCTAGTTTGAATAGCTGTGACTCGGACACGACAACACACTTCCGCGGAAACCAAAAACCAATATGACGAAATGGGGCAATATGTTGTTTCCAGAGCCTACCTCTAGCTAGGCCTACGGGTGATTATCCTCGCTTTAAATTTCTAATTTTTCTGCTTGGGTGCTTCAAGTTCGGAACGTCGTTTGCAGGTCTCTCTATCAAAGCCTTTGCTAGCCAATCAGGAACGTAGTAGCCCAACCGTTTCATCAGCTTTTCGAGGGCAATATTGTGCGACATGTAGAAGGACTGCAAGGAAAATAACATGTTAGGGAATAAAGATTAAGGTGATACAACAAGAGCTGGAAGCTCATATGACACTTGCAAGGCTGGGTCAGATGGAAGTGATGGTCAAAGTTTCATCCTGATCGCTCCACTCTATGCGTGTCACAAGATGTCCGGTTCTCCCCTCCGACCCCCCCCCCCCCCCTCCCAGTTCGTCGGATCCGGCCCGGACTTGAAATGAGACATGCTCAGACATGAGGTCTTTCAAGATATCAAGTTTCGTTGAGATCTGATAACCCATTCGAAAGTTATACATGCTACTAATTTCCGGATTCTGCCGTCTCCCCTCCCCCCACGATAGTCAGATCGGGCAAGTGACTGTTTCCAAGTTAATCTGATCGGGTCCATGGGATGCCTGCCAAGTTTTGTCGTCCTAGCCAACCTGGAAGTATATTAACTACGGATCGCCGGAATTCCGGAACCCTCCTCTACCTCCCCCACTGTGTCCGAATCCGGTCCAGTCCTGTCAGTGATGTATCTAGAGCGTGTGCTTGTTCTTCGCATCAACTTTCATCCCAATCGCTCCACTCTGAGAGTTTCACACGATTTCCGGCTCTCGCCTCCGACTCCCCCCCCCCCCCCCTCAGATTTGTCGGATCCGGCAAAGACTTGAAATAAGACACCTAAGACACGAGATCTTTCCAGATATCAAGTTTCATTAGGATCCGATCACCCGTTCGAAAGTTATGAATGTCCCTATTTTCCGCATTCCGCCACCCCCCCCCCCACGATGTTCTGATCGGACAAGTGACTATTTCCAAGTTAGTTTGATCGGATCCCTGATACGCCTGCCAAGTTTTATCGTCCTAGCCCACCTGGAAGTACATTAACTACAGATCGCCGGAATTCCGGACCCCTCCCCTCCAACTCCTCCCACAGTGTCCGAATCCGGCCCAGTTCTATCAGTGATGTATCTAGAGCTTGTGCTTGTTCTTACCACCAAGTTTCATCCCGATCGCTCCACTCGGAGAGTTTCACACGATTTCCGGCTCCCCCCTCCTACTCCCCCCAGATTCATCGGATCCGGTCCGGACTCGAAATGAGACACCTGAGACACGAGATCTCTCTAGATATTAAGTTTGATTATGATCCGATCACCCGTTCGAAAGTTATGAATGTCTCTGTTTTCCAGATTCCACCACCTCCCCCTCCCCCCACGATGGTCGGATCAGGCAAGTGACTATTTCCAAGATAGTTTGGTCGGGTCCCTGATATGCCTACCAAGTTTCATCGTCCTAGCGTATCTGGAAGTACCCTAACTCGCAAACACCGGACTAACCGACCGACCGACGGAAATGTGATCGGTATATGGCACCTGGCCGGAAGGCAAGTGCCATAAAAACAGATATTCCTTCAGCCCAAGCTGACTGCGAATCGTATTTGACGGGTCAAAACGGGTAGGCATCTCATATATGATTAGAGGTTCCATCCCGGCGTAGTGAGATGTGCTGAATAGCTTTGTTTTTTTGCCGGACAAGTAGTTCGGCCGATATTCGGCTGAAACCGAAAATGTGGCAGAAGTATAAGGCATGGAAGTTTTGGTCAATTTTGTCAAAATAGGTATGACGTATAGGGATAAATACACATGCTGAATCCATATAGTTTTCTCAGATTATTAGCCAATGGCCTTATTCTGTTTTATTTTAATAGTAAAAATTTTCAAGGAGTCTGGGCTAAGACCGGATATTTACATGACCAATTGTCTGAATCATATATTATTTTTTGGGATCCCATCAAAACCTTTGGTCTTGTTGCTACAGCTGATACAGTAGCGCTGCACGAGCCTGCTTTTCGCAAAGTGCAGGACAAACGTGCTTCAGTAGGGAATGGATTGCCCAATTTCGGGACACCGTGCCCGCGGGTTGAAGCGCAAACGTTTAGGCAACGTTCCTGGAAAGCGAACTGTGCACCAGACCAGGACTACGAGAACATGCAAGTAGTCGGTTCATAACCCGCCTCATGGGCTTTGAGCAGGGGCAGAAATCAAAATGAGTAAATCAGACGATGCAGTAGTCCTTATGGGATGGAGATCGAACGGTATGGTTGAAAGATATACAGGCACAGAGAGGCTTACCCAGCTTTTCACTTTTCGGCCAAATGGGCTGGATAAGCGCGGTTCTCACCTTTACGGCTACACAAGATCCGGTGAACAAAAGGGAAATTTGGCGAACGGAGAAGTGTCAAGTTCACAATTTACACATTACTATGTGAAATAACTTAAGGGTATATCGATTGGATTTGGGTTTAGAGGAATGGTGAGAAAAGGGGATTGAAAGAGTAGGTGGTTGCGGGCTCTATCCTCCGATACTTAACAACCAAGAACGGGTTCATTCGGTTTGGATTCGGAATATATTACTATTCCGAACCCGAAGCGCAACCCGGACTAGGTTAGTCGCTTCCCGAATTTCAGCCGGGCTGTGACTAGGGGTAGAGAGAGAAAAAAAGGGGGGGGGGGAGAAGACAGATAACTGATATTTAGAAAAGTGTTTGTAAGTTTTGTGGTAAAATGAAGTGGAGTAGATTGGGAAAATATCCATCTTGGCGCAGACCGTCCTGGTTAAACCGGGTCCGCGTTTCGTTTAAATGCGGGCTCTTGCTTTGTCTAAACCCGCAATTTTCTCTCTTACCTGCAAATACTTTTCTGACTGAGGATCCATAACTGGATACTGGCGTCCTTTGCTCTTCCCCAAACAAACAGGTCGACGTTTGTCACCTTCCATTTTGCAGAAGAATCCTTTTTTAGTGTCAAACCTTAAAAAGAATGTATATTTTCGAACCTTACGACAAGATAGCCATTAATGGTTGGCATTTGAATCAGTACCGACTTTAGTTCAATTCCTCGCCAGGGTGCTTGGTTTCTGGATGGAACAGTGACCACATTTAAGTTCGGCCTATAGATGGGATCCTCGAATACTATTTTGCAGAAAACATCTGGGAAACAAACTAAATACTAGTTAGTAGTTCTGTTTTATACATTACTTCGTACTCCTCAATTCTGAGAGAAATAAATAATAACATAGCTGCACTGCCTCAATTTCACTGCGCTACCAAACCTTGAGGAAAGTCTGCTGCTAAAAGCCACCTTCCAGATTTTTCTTCCGGATCCCAGACATCCGTTTTCGTCGAGGTGGATCCGGACGGTGAAACCCGGCTAAAAAGGTAAGGAATTCAGGATGCTGGATCCCCCAGATCCCGGGCTGTGGAGGGTGTCATAGAGGCAGGGAATTTTTAAATACTCACTGAAAATGCAAATGAATGAGCTAAGAGAAAAAGGAAGAGTCATTGACAGTTGTGAGAAGAGCTTTCGCTTGACTGTGTGGAAGCGCAAAATATCAGCGAAACTGGAAGGTGAAGCCGAATAAGGCTCAAATCCAACAGTCAAGTTACGCATCACTTATTCTTTCCACTTTTCCACTTATTATTATTGGTTCTGTTGTCGTTGTTGTTGTTCTTTCTGGTTCATTATTAGGTTAATGTGTTACAAGTTAGTTTCGTGTTGTTATGGCACTTGCCTTCCGGCCAAGTGCCATATACCGATCGCTTTTCCGTCGGTCGGTCCGGTGACGCGAGTTATGGTACTTCCAGATGTGCTACGAAGATCAAACTTGGCAGGCATATCCAGGACCCGACCAAACTGACTAGGAAATAGTCATTTCCCCGATTCGACCATCGTGGGGGCAGTGGAGGGAAGGAGAATCCGGAATATTAAGGCATGTGTAAATTTTGAATGGGTGATCGGATCTCAATGAATTGTGGAAAGAACACATGCCTCACATGTCACATTTTACGTCCGAATCGGTTCGACAACTGTGGGGGGAGTTAGAGGGGGGGGGGGGGTACCGGAAATATCGTGACACGCTTAGAGTCGAGGGATTGGGATGAAACTTGGTGGGGACAACAAGCACATATCCTTGATACATCGCGACTTGATACATCGGGGGGGGGGGGGGGGGGGGGGGGGCTGGATCCCGGAAATCCGGTTGTCACGGGTTAAAGTACTTCCAGATGTGCTAGGGTGATGAAACTTGGCAGGCATATCAAGGACCCGACCAAACTAACTCGGAAATAGTCACTTCCCCGATTCGACCATCGTTGGTGGAGTGGAAGGAGAAAGAATCCGTAATATTGAGGCATGCGTAGCTTTCGAACGGGTGATCGGATCTGAATGAAACTTGATATGTGGAAGAACGCATGCCCCACATGTCCCATTTTACGTCCGGACCGGATCCGACAACTGAGAGGGGGGGGGGGGGGGTTGAGGGGGAGTACCAGAAATATCGTGACACGCTTAGAGTGGAGGGATCGGGATGAAACTTTGTGGGATGAGCAAGCACATATCCTTGATATATCGTTGACATAACCAGAACGGATCCGGGCACTGGGGGGGGGGGGGGGCTCTGGGTCCCAGATGTTCAGTTATCACAGGTCAAGGTACTTCTAAATGTGCTAGGACGATGCTATTACCTACTGCGTATGCTTGTATGTGCCATGCTCCGTTTTTCTCTTTGTGAGTGTATGATGGGTCATTGATAAATTATTATTATTATTACTTAAATATACCTACTTAAATAGGCCTGAAAACCCGATAAAAATACGTTATTTCGGTTGTCCATTATCCATAGATTGATTTCATCGACTGAGTGTCATTCTTTGAGATTCATGGTACCTCTATGTGCTTGTCAAGCTTGACATTTTTACCAACTACAAATGTAAGCCATTGCCGAAAATTTCCAAGGTCAGTTTCTTAGCTTTTCCGAGGTCAGCATCTTTAACCCTGGAAATGCAGGCCTTTGTTGAAAGTCAAATTCTCCGCGTCTGGCTGAATTTTGGCCTGTCGTTCAAGCAGCGAACACTCTAAACATTATTACTAGAGCCCCTGATGAAAAAAAAAAAAATCCATTAAATGAGTCAAAATATTCCAGTGTATCCAAATACACATACAAAAATAAGCTGACTTTTCAGTTTAACCTTTAAACAGATTTTCTAACCCTCAATTCTTTCCTCTCACAACCTTCTATCCCCCAGATATACACAGCGAAGTTTTTTTCTCACTTATCTTTCGACTGACGAATTCTACTGGCGGTAGAATGATAGCTCACAGAGGCAGTAAAATACAAGGTGTGGTTCCCGAGATCTGCTTGCTGTGATTCCGTAAGCCGAAAAATTCGCAACCTGATCCGCTGTTAGCTCCCAAATTCGTTGAGAGCAGAGCAAAATAACACTAGGGAGTTTGACAAAATTGACACAAACTCTAATAGCAGCGATACTAGCACCACCAGCGATGCAGAACGTCCCTAAAACTCATTCAGCTGTTAACCAGCGCTTGCTCCGACACCTTCATATTCTGAACATAGCAAACACATGATAGAGCCTCCATTGTTTCCTTGGTGTGTGCAGACCGCATCTTTGCTTTACTAGAAATTTCTAAACCCGCAAGTTTGTCTCGCTTTAAATGCCGCAAGCCTAGTGGACAGCTGCGAATATGACCCGTTTGTAAAGCATGGAAAGCATAGGTCTTGGCGCTACTTCTTAGTGTTATTCTGCTCTGGTTTAGTGTAAACTGAAATTTTCATCGGACTGATATACCGGCCTCCAAAATCTGCAACCTGTAAACTGGTGTTCACTAACGCAGAGAGCACCTACTTCAGAAGAGGAGAATAGTCGACGAAGGGGGAGATCTTCAGAAAATGCTGCAGCTTGTTCATTATTTCTACCGGATTCTGCTTCAGGACTTCTCCATCAATTATGTATAGCTGCTGTGGGGGATAGAAGTTCAGCCACCGGTCCAAGTGCTGGGCATACATGCCAGGACTAAGACACCTGAAAGACGAAGGAAAACTAGACACACAATTCAGCAGGCACCTCACTCCCTTCCCGAAATTACTTATGTAAGGTTAACATCTCTTGCTTTGTATTATTATTATTACTTAAAAGTTTAACCGAAAAGGGTTGGGATAGGACAATCTAGTTACCCATCACTTATTCACTTAAATTGGCTTGAAGACCCACTGAAAATGCGTTACTTCGTTGTTCCCACCATTCACAAATTATCGATTTTCAAATAGTGGAATTTCCGTATGATTTTTAGTACCTCTATGTGCTTCTATTTTGTTGTAGGCCTTACGAAAAATATTTATATTATTTGTTTTTCAGGCATTAAGCAATCTTCACCAATCTCACCACTGCCCACTGAAAAGCCGCGTTTGTGTTGAGATTGAAATTTCCCGCGTCATAGTAAAATTTACGCTGTGGGGACGGCCGTAAATATTCTGAACGTCATGACGGAAGCGTCCGGCAGGGGGGTGTACTCTCTCCGAGTATTTTCAAAATTTGCATTTCCCATATCCTGTCAAATATAACCTCAACCTGTTTCATGGGTTTTTCTGATATTTCTTACATTGCATATGCTGACGATTTGTTGCTAATTTCAAGATCTAAACTCACTCTTTCTCGGATGGTTCTAAAAGTTTCATTGTCTTTCTCTCAAATCGGTCTGTCTCTAAACGTGGATAAATGTGAATTTCTCCCTTTTAATTCGTCTTCTTCTAACAATAAACTCCTAAACTGTTTTAATTTTTCTATCCCTTGTGTATCAAAAATCCGTTGGCTCGGTATTTCCATTACAGAAAAAAATGTCAAATTTTCGACAGCAAGCAGTTCTTGACACTAAAAACAAAATTCAGTCTGGATATGCCAAAATCGTTGCCAACCGCGGAAAATATAACCGCAGAGCTCTTGCTAAGCTCTACGCCACTTACTGCGACCACTCGGTCCTTTACCTTTCGGGGCTCTACCCCCTGCTGAAGAAGAAGGATGTAGCAGCTATTCGAATAGCATACTTCCGCTACTGTAAATTCCTCCTCTACTTGCCAATTTGGTATAAAAATCGAAAAATGATAGCTAAATTTTCAGTAACTAATATAACTGTTAAACTTGACGAGCTGCATAGGAATCTGTCGGTCGCTGCATTTTCTCCACATCACGGTCTTGTCCGTTTGTTTGAAGTGTAATCTGTTCGATGTGTAAAGTTGTATCCTAATTTTAAGTTGTGTTTCTTTCTTTCCTTTATGTACTCCACTATTTCTATTTTATAGAAGTGGGTAAATAAAAATATTCATTCATTCATTCGAAGCCATGCACAGTTTCAACCTACGGGACTCAAGTGACTCGAGTTTAAATTTCTGAAGGAGCTCATTGTAAGGAATTTTGGGGGATCGTGACATAATTATCATCAATCAATCATCAATCAATGTTTATTTTCCTTAATATTTATGTTTTCACAAAAAATAGCGTAGGATTGTCAACAAATTTATACACTCGAATTATATATACAATTAAATGATGCATTTACAAAATGTCACTGTAGCTGATTATAAAATTTGACAAAGTATGGCACAAATGAGTTAAGGTATCTGTCCGATGAGTGAGTTGGTGGGGCAATTAGTTTTTGTTTCCCTGCGTTTTTTTGGGATGTCCGGGTAGCTGGGTTGTCAGTTCTTGGAGCAATGAAAGCAGGTAAAATATCGCGGTGCTCCTCACTTGCTAGGCACGTCATCCCGAAGTTCATTACCAACTGGTGGCGTCTTTCGGACAAAGTGACCAACTGAAGTGTTGTTAGGCTATTTTTGTAGTCGATGTAATTTGATCCAAGAATTATTTTGCAGGCTCTCTTTTGAAACACTTCGAGTCGGTCGCTTTGTTCTTGAGTGATCCCAGCATTCCATACCGGGCATCCATATTCGAGTAGTGGACGGACGTATGTCAGGTAGCATATAAGGAGATTTTTCTTGTGAAATCCAAACCGTCTCAGGAGAGTGAAAGACCGAAGTGCTTGATAGGCAATTTTATAAAGATGGGCCATATGTGTAGTCCATCGCATGTCGTTGTCAAAGAACACCCCCCAACACTTTAACAGATTTGGCAATTGTTAGCCCAACTTCTCCAACTTCGTATTAGTAGGGCACGTTTCTGTATTTTTTCTACCCAATAAGCCTCGTCTTCAGAAGGCCAAAGTGCCAAGCTTCCACCAGGTATTCTAGCCCGGAACGTATAAAAGAAACATAAAAACGGAGCAAATCTTGTTCAGGGAACCTATTTTTAGCAAGTAATTTCAGCATATGAAGGCCGGTGTGTCCACGCTTTACCATTTCCTTCGTTTGGAGTTCCCATTTTAAATCGTTTGATATAATTAGCCCGAAGAGTTTTATTTGGTTTACACGCAAAGTATCTGGAATAGGAGGTTCAAAAATTGGCCCTTCTTTCAGGAAAGTAATTGTAAGAATTGCAGACTTCTTTTCATTCACAGCCATGTCTGAATTTAAAGCGTCGGCCTGTATCTGCGAAATTACATTGGCTGCTTCACTGCTTTGTCCTTTTCCACATATTTCAATAAGAGAAAGATCGTCAACGTATTTCCATCTTTCTGGTCTGTCAAAAGCTGTATTGTTAATCATTACAAGAAAAAGTAGCGGACCTAAAATTGTTCCCTGTGGCACACCGCAGAGAATTGCCAGCGGGTCCGACAAATTATTATTATATTTTAGAATTTGGGACCTATCACTTAAAAATCCTACAATAATTTTTACAATATTGGGGTTAACATTAAATTCATTCAAAAGTTTATCAAGTAGAATCTTATTGTTTATAAGGTCAAAACATTTTTTTAAAATCAATCGCGATTAAACTGATCCATTTGGAGGGTTCATCAATATTTTTAAAAATAAAATCTATAAGATTTACCATATAATGGCTGGTAGATGTTTCAGGTGGATTTCCAAACTGTTTTGGATCCAGAAGCAGAAAAGTTTCTGCTTTTAACCAATCGGCAACAAAACTTTCATACACTTTACTGAAGATTGGGGTTAGGGAAATGGGGCGCACTCCGTCAAAATCAATTTTTGCATCTTTTTGGGTATTGGTGTTACATAGCCAACTTTCCAAATAGCTGGGTATACTCTGAAGTTGAAGAAATAGTATTGAAAATATTTGTAAGGGGTTTAACAAGCTTATCTGGGAACGCTTTGATTAAATCAACAGGGATGTCTACTGGTGTCACACTACTACGTTTTAATCGTTTTGATTTGACTAGTACCTCACTTTCTGTAATTTTCGATAATTCCTTATTATTGTCGTCATCAGGAACCGGATCGACATTATTTAATTATTTTGGTAGGGATTGTACAATTTTTGCAAGGTGGATGTTTAGGTCATTAGCCATTTGGAAATCACTTTTATCGGAGTCAAAATTTAAGGGTGATTCAGCTTTACCACATATCTTATTCACTTCCTTATACCAACGACTTGGTTTAGTCGCAAAAAGATTTGTTACTGCTTTTGAATAATGGGCAGCAGCTGCTTCTCTTGTCATCTTGCAAATCTTGTTGCGTAGCTTATTTGCCTCTTCTCTTTTTCCCTGACGAAAGGGAAATTTTTCTTTTATATTTTTTGTGATATACGGCCTATCGGTACTGCAAAGTTTGACTGTTTTTTCCGGAAACGCAGTTTCGTACTCCGTTCTAAGCTTTTCTTGAATTAGTTTTGCTTTCTCCGTTGTACTAGAGACAGCAAGAGCTTCTGTCCACTGCTTCCCTTCGATCGACTTCCCGAACTTTAACAAACCGTTTTCAGTGATTGGTCGACACGTAAAAGTTTCAACCGAATACTTTTTTTTAATAGAGTTTAATGGGGTCCACTCAGTCATGTGGTGATAGCTCCCACCAAGCGGGAGTAGATCACAAGGCTCATTATAATACTCAGACATGCTAGTACAAATAACATCCAGAGAGGTACCTGCTTTCGTCGTGGGGAAATGTATAACCTGTTTTAGTTTGTTTTCCTTAAGGAAATTATCCAACTTTAGTTCATTTTTGCCATCTGTCACGACTAAACCTACATGGGGGTATTTAGTTGTTCGGTAATCTAAACTAAGGTTAAGTTTTTCAATAAATTGTCTTTTCATCAGCGATGCTTGTCCTGGCGAAAAATAAACAAGAGCTGTGAGCTCATATGGCACTTGCAAGCATATGTAGTAAGAAATACCCGAACAAGAAAAAATGACGGGTGCTGATAATTCAACCTATGGTTTCACTTTAAATATAAAAATAGGAGACAGAAAGCAAAAGGAAACAAGAAGGAAAACAAAAACCAGCAAGGCTGGGTCAGAGGATGGATGGTCAAGTGAGGGTAAAAAATTTTTTTTTTCACTTTTCTGTTAAGATGTGCACTTTAAGGGTGCTAGAAATTAATTTCTAACCAAAACCCTTGAGGCAAAAAGAATCATGTACTCATGGCGATCTTGAAAAAATTAAATTTTGCTTAAAAGTATTTTTTGTATTTTGCGGTTAAGATCGAGTTCTTTAAGGAATGGTCGGATCGGAGAAGGTGACGATGTCTAACTCAGTGATGTCAAGTTTCTAATGCTCCAGCAAAGTTTTATCGTCCTATAACATCTGGGAGTACCTTAACTCACGATCACCGGAAATCCAGACCCCCCCCCCCCCCCCCCTACATCCCCCCTTGGTACCCGAATCCGGCCCGATTCTGTCACTGATGCACTTAGGACTTGTGCCTGTACTTCCCACCAATGTTTAATCCTGATCGCTCCACTCTGTGCGAATCACAAGATTTCCAGTTCTCCCCCTCCACCCAAGATGTCAAGTTTCAATAAGATCCGATAACCCGATCGAAAGTTATGCATACCACTAACTTCCGGATTCCGCCGTCTCCCCCTCGCCCCCCCCCCCCCACGACGGTCGGATCGGGCCAGTGACTGTTTCCAAGTTAATCTTGTCGGGTCTCTGATATGCCTGCCAAGTTTTATCGTCCTAGCCCACCTGGAAGTACATCAACTACGGATCGCCGGAATCCCGGAACCCCCCTCCAACTCCCCCCAGAGTATCCGAATCCGTTCCAGACCTGTCAGTTATCTATCTAGAACTTGTGCTAGTTCTTCCCACCAAATTTCATCCCGATCGCTGCACTCCAAGAGTTTCACACAATTTCCGGCTCCCCTCAGATTCGTCGGATCCTGTCCGGACTTGAGATGAGACATCTGAGACACGATGTCTTCCCAGGTGTCAAGTTTCATTAAGATCCGATCACCCATTCGAAAGCTATGCATGTCCCTATTTTCTGGATTCTGCAATCTCCCCTCCCCCCCCCCCCCCCCATGGTCAGATCGAGCAAGTGACTATTTCCAAGTTAGTTTGGTCGGGTCCCTAATATGCCTGCCAAGTTTCATCGTCCTAGCCTATCTGGAAGTACCCTAACTCGCAAACACCAGACTAACCGACCGACGACAGACAGACAGACGGAAAAGTGATCGGTATATGGCACTTTGCCGGAAGGCAAGTGCCATAAAAACACAAACTGCAATATTTGTGACACTTCGCCGGAGTCTTTTGGGCTTCATCAGAACCCATAAGATCTCATCATTTTCGTCAAGATGTGGAATTTCGATCTCACGCGGCGACGCATTATCGTCAACCATCAGCATCACTTCACCGCCTTTTTTTCCCAGTGGGTGATTATCCTTTCTTAGTTACTGAATTCACGATAACCTTTAATCTTTAGGCGACTCTTATTTTGACGGTGTACTTCAGTGACAGCTATTATTTTGGGGTGCAGAAGACTAGAAACGGTTTCCAGCTCTTCTGTTTTTTCCGAGATTAAACTTTCAGCATTACAGTAAAGTACTGGTGGGAAATGGTAGGAATCACTCGTAACTTCTTTTTCCACAACTTTAACTTTTCCGGCGTCTAGCTAGGTTTTTTTTTTTTAGAGCGCGTATGATGGTCCAAGGGAATTTGGAACTCAAACTCAGGAACAGAACCTTCGGGAAGAACATTATTGTATGTTTCAAGTAAAATATATCTATTTTGAGAGCAAAATGAAAAATCCCAGACCCGGAGGGGGACGAGGGGTTTCAGGCGTAGAAGAAACTGTGCATGAATTTACTAAACCAAGGTCGCAGGAGACATCGCATGGTTCGGCCCTTCTTGGCAAGGATCCTCGTCAGGCTGTCAATCTTCAGGGTTAACGTCGGGGAAGGAAACAAACATGCAATCAGGTTTGCAGGTACTGACGAGGGTCCTTGCCAATAAGGGCCGAAACATCGCTAGAGCATATCTCGGCTGACTTAATCCCTTAGCGCTATCAAATATAATTATAATTATGCATAGTTACATATTACTGGCAAAAATTAGACAGGAACTTGGAAGTTCTTACCGATACTGCAGATCTCTAAGAGGTTTCGGGGACGTCTCGTCGGCAGTAAGAACTTGCTGGAAAGTGTAATTCAAGGCGACCGCATCCCCATGGGCCCGGACGTGATGATACCAACTATAAGCTCGCTTTGAGGGTGGGATCAAAATGGCAACCTGGAAAGATAAGACACCAGCATGAGAAACAATGGCTGCGTTCTTTGTCACGCGAGTTCTCACCGGTGGTCCCCGGATTTTTCTTATGAGCCGTTTCTGCATCCATCGCTGACTACTCACCAGTCTTATAACCCGTTTTAGAACTAACCAGTGTCCGATTTTATCTCACCGGTGCGGACTAACCAGAACCTACTCGGGAGCCCGGCTTTAGCAAGTTTTCGTTCAACCGGTGAATAAAAAAACGTGTTATATGAAAACAAGAGCTGGAAGCTCATATGGCACTTGCAAGGCTGGGTCAGAGGATAATAAGGAAGTAATTCGTCAATTTGTGGGTTTGTTGTGATCATTTGTAAGCAAAACCCTTGAGATAGGAATGATCATGGGTCCTTAGAAATCAAGAAAATGTATTGTTCGTAAAAACTATTTTATTTGTGCATTTGGCCGTGATGATGCACACTTTAAGGTCGCTAGAGATTCATCTGTAATGAATACTCTTGAAGCACAAATGATGGTAAGCTCGTTGGAATCATGCAATTGTATGTTTTGCTCAAAATCATTGTAAGCAAAACCCTTGAGACAAAAATTATCATGGCCCTTGGGAATCATGAATATATATCGTTTGGTTAAAGTATTTTTTTTTTACTTTTCGGTTAAGAAACGCACTTTAAGGGTTTTCTAAAAACTAATTTGAGTTAAAATGTATACTTTGCTTAAAAGTAATTTTTGTACTTTGTGGTTAGGATTGGTACTTTAAGTGATGGTCGGAGACAATCTTGTCAAGTTTCTAATTTTCAAGCCAAGCTTCATCGCCCTAGCACATCTGGAAGTACCTTAATTTGCGGTCACCGGAATTCCGGACCCCCCCCCCCCCCCCCCCCCCACACCGACTCCCCTCACAGTAACCAAACTCAGACCGGTCAGTTCTTGTCCTTGTTCTTCCCACCAAGTTTCATCCCAACCGTGTCACAAGATTCCGCCCCCCCCCCAAACACACATTCATCGGATCGGTCTGGACTTAAAAATGGGACATCGAGACACGAGGTCTTTCCAAATATTAAGTTTCGTTAAGATCCGACCACTCGTTCAAAAGTTATACATACCTCAAGGTTCCAGATTCCCTCTCCATCCACTCCCCTACGATGGTTGGTCAAGTCAATCACGTCAAGTCTCTAATGTTCTAGCAAAGTTTCATCGTCCTAGCACATGTGGAAATACCTTAACTAGCGATAACCGTCATTCCGGACCCCCCCCCCCCCTCTAACTCCCCCCACAGTGCCCAAATCCTGTCCGGTTCTATCACTGACGTATCTAGTTCTTGTGCTCGTCCTTCCCACCAAGTTTTATCCCAATCGCTCACTCTAGGCGTGTCACAAGATTTCCGGTCCCCCCCACAGATTCGTTGGATCTGGTCCGGACTTTAAATGGGTCATCCGAGACACGAGGTCTTTCCAAATGTCAAGTTTCGTTAAGATTCGGTCACCCGTTCCAAAGTGATTTCCTCAAGATTCCGGGTTCCCCCTCTGTCTACTCCCCCCACGGTGGTCGGATCGAGAAGTTGACTATTTCCAGGTTAATCTGGTCGGATCTCTGACTTGCCTGCCAAGTTTCATTGTCCTAGCCCACCTGGAAGTAACTTAACTCTGTACCACCAGAATTCCGGAACCCCCCCTCCAACTCTCCCCCCAGTGCACGAATCCGGTCCGGTTCTGTCAATGATGTACCTAGGGCTTGTGCTTGTTCCTCCCACCAAGTTTCATCCCGATCATTCGACTCTTAGCATGTCGCGTGATTTCCAGTTCCCCCCTCCGACCCCCCCCACACACACACACTTATTGGATTCGGTCCGGACTTTAAACAGGTCATCTGAGACATGACGTCTTTCCAAATATCAAGTTTCATTAAGTTTCGATCACCCGTTCGAAAGTTATGCATGTCACTAAATTCCGGATTCCGGCTCCCCTCCCTCCCCCCAAAATGGTCAGATCGGGTAAGTGACTATTTCCAAGTTAGTTTGGTCGGGTCCCTAATATGCCTGCCAAGTTTCATCGTCCTAGCACATCTGGAAGTACCCTAACTCGCAAACACCGGACTAACCGACCGACCGACAGACAGACTGACGGAAAAGTGATCGGTACATGGCACTTAGCCGGAAGGCAAGTGCCATAAAAACCGGAAACTGGTAACAAAAGACCAGAGACAGCCCGTAGTGCAACGAACGCAGCTATTGACACGTATTTCAGAGACGACCGACAAGTCAAGGTTTTATGTTTCGCGCCTATCCTGTGCGCTTCAACAGTACACTGCTACTCGAATTCGCGCAGAATTCACTATTTTGGCTTTACACGCAGTCACAAATAATAATAAAACGACGAAAAGCAAAAAAAACAACAATATAACAAACTGATAAAAACCCAAAATTACCTCGGCCCAGAATTACCCGGGACTCCTTCCCAGCATAAGAATCACTTATCACTACTTCAGACGAAAGGGCGCCCGAGCAAAAAACAACAACAACAACAGACAAACCTTCTATGTACACCTAGATCTTAGGTTTATAAAAACAATTGAAATTTCTCGCGATCGTATTTTTCAGAAGCTATAACCGAAAAGCTACAAAAAACAGTGAGAACTTCTACTTAACGACTTTGCATAATCATTTTTCGTTAAATGACTCGAAACTGTGTCAATTATTTGCTTTCTAATGGTGCAAGTTTAATGTCACAATATGACATCTGACATCTGGGTACGACTAATGTTACGAACCTTAGCTGTGCAATCTTCATCACAAACGCCACACTGACCAGTAAAAGTTCTATATCTTATAACACGATCAGCTTCTGCTTGATACAAGTGTACATTCTCTTGTGGGTCAGCGTCAATACCAGCTAAGGTTTAAGGCCTGAACCATCCGTCACACATAAAAACAAGAGCTAGAAGTTCATATGGGACTTGTAAGGTTGGGTCAGACGACGGAAGTGGGAATTTGAAAATTCGTGGGTTTACTGTAATCATTTGTAAGCAAATCCCTTGTCAATAATGACAATGCTTCGGAATTCTGATAATGTATCGTTTGGTCCAAAAGTATTTTTCATTTTGCGGTTATGATGCGCACTTTGAGAGGGCTAAGAGTTTGTTTAAGCAAAACCCTTAAGGCACAAATGACCATCAACCCTTGAGGATCATGAAAATTTCTCCCCTGGTCAAAAGTATTTTTTTTTTTACTTTGCGGTTAAGATGCGCACTTTAAGGCAGTTTGAAATTCATTGTAAGCAAAACTCTCGAGTCAAAAATTACCAGGGGCACTTGAGGTTCAAGAAGATGAATCGTTTGCTCAGAAGTATTTTTGAGCTTTGCAGTGAAGATGACCACTTTAAGGGATTCATTTGTAAGCACACAAAAGTTGTAAGCATTGCCTGAATCCAGTCCGGTTCTGCAAATGATTTATTTTAGAGCATTTGCTTGATCTTCCCACCAAGTCCTATCCCGATCCCTCCAGGTGACAGAAGATTCCGAATTCCCTTTCTCTCCACTCCCCCATGATGGTCGGATCGGAGAGTAAGAAGCAATTCTGGTTGGGTCCTTGATAAGCCTGCCAAGTTTCATTGTAATAGAACATCTGGAAGTACGTTAACTCGGGATCACCGGGACCCCCCGCCTCATTTATTGGATTGTTCCGGACCAAAAACGTAAGATCTGAGACACTTGTCCCTTCAAACTTTCAAGCTTCATTCAGATCCGATCAACCGTTCGAATAGGGATAGTGACTATTTCCATCTGGTCAGGGCCCTGATATGCCTGCCATGTTGCATCGTCCTAGCACATCAATGATGTATCTAGGGCTTGTGCTTGTTGTTTCTGCCAAAATTCACCCCCCATCCCTCCACTCTTAAGCAAGTCACAAGATTTCCCAGCCTCCCCCAACAATTACTGAATCCGGGTTTGGATTTAAAATAGGACATCTGTGACATGACGTCCTTCCAAATAACAAGTTTCATAAAGATCCGATCACCCGTTCGAACGTTCTACATACCTCAAGATTCCAGATTCCCCCTCTCTCCACTCCCCCCCCCCACGGTGGTTGGCGGGGAAGTGACTATTTCCAAGTTGGTTGGGTCCCTCATGTGCCCGAGAAGTTTCACTGTCCTGGCGCATCTGGAAGTACCCGAACTCGAGAAGAATAGACCGACCGGAAAGTGACCAGTATCTTGAGCGAAGCTGCAAATGCTAAAAGCGCATTTCGAGAAAGAGCAAAAACTTTTGAAAAGAGACATTACAAATATGACATGCTCATAATTAAAACTCCCAGGTTATGGCAGTGCTAACTATTCACTGATGATTCATTATGCGCGAGGACGAAATTCAAGAATCCTGGCGTCATCGACTGTATTCATGCATAGGGGGCAAGCAAAGAGGTTAGCAACGTGCGCATCCTGAAGGAAGTGAACGTATGTGAAACTGTGTAGGTATTTATGATAATTTTGTGGAAAGAAGGGTCGTAAATTCCACGAAACACAGCGAGACAGGACTTGGTTTTAGGCAGAAACAGCTCATGTAAAAATCCACCCCGACCAAATTTTTCGAGAATTAGTCGTATGGAGCCGTACGAAAAAGTAGCATGCAGTAGTAACTGTTGCCACTACATGCAACTACTAGCCAACTGGATGCTACTACAGCAAGACTGAGTGCTATCGGATACTACTACTTAAGATTAACCCAGTCGGAGGCATGTTAAATCAAACTATTTCATACTACTATCAATACATGAAACTTTTTGGTACGACTACCATACAACTACAGTCAAAGAATTTTTCATCGGGACGCTTCGCAACTTCTTGGCAACGGTCCTCGCCAGGCCCACAATCTCAATTATAATGGTGCAAATTCGGAAAGCTTTAAACTTACTCGGCTTACTGAAGTCGAAATAATTGGTATTAAAAGAAGGTAAAAGGTAAGATGGGAACCGCCTGTAGTAAATAAGAAAGGAGGCCTACTGATTCTTTTAAAACCCTGGAAAGATGAGCCGATATTTTTGTTCTGTCCAGTAATAACGCTGATAAAATAAACTTAAAACTCATGTCAACAACTAATAATTACAGATAATATGTAAACGTATATAATCTGATTAGCGTTCTTATTTATTGGTAAATATAACAGAAATTTCGAAACAGGTCAATAAATATTAAATACGCAAATAAAATTAACAAATCATTTCGTGTTCTCGTTCGAAATACATAGCCTGACGAAGCTCTTTATATATCGCGCATGCTTACATTTAATTATGCATTAATTACGTTTAACTACTTATTACGTTCAACTATATATTATTAAGCCATCCACTAGTACCCAAGCTAGAAACCAGTTCTTCACAACTCGAGTGATTAACAACTAGAACTCCTTGTCCGACGATACTGTCAATGCAGAAAGACTAGTTGCCTTCAAAGTTAAGTCGGACAAGGAATGGTCGTCGAAAGCCTCTAAGTACGAATGGGATGCAGCAGAGTCAGCGACCAGACATTAGTTATCCACAAACCAAGAAAAAAGCGCTGTTTTAACTATTTCATTTTTAAAATCACCCCCGCAATTTGAACCAAAGCTCGTTGAAAATTTGACTATAAAAAAAACTAAAACTGCTTGGAGTAGTTATTACTGAAACTTTAGATTGGGAAGATAATACAGTAGAAATACTCCGTAAGGCAAACTCAAGCCTGCACATGTTAAAGCTTTTATTAAAGCATAATGTCCCAAGTCTTCACATCCTCAGGATTTATACCTCTTTCATAAGACCATTAATGGAGTACGCATGCGCAGTGTGGCATTTTGGCCTAACTGCAGACCAAAACTCACGTACTGAAAGACTAAAAAAACGCGCTCTCCACATTATCCATAAAGGACTAAAAGTACCCTCCCTTCTTCTAAGTACATACACAATAGATACATTGGAGAGACGGAGACTGAACCTATGCCTCGAGATCGGTAAAAAAAAAAAAAACTTATTTCGCAGCCGATCTACAATGAGTTTCTCCCTCCCCCATACAACAATGTAAGAGAAAGGCAAGAGCGAGCAGTCTCTACGAAGGTCCCAATATTCCAAACAGTAGCGGCCAAGCACAGCCGTTACCAAATTAGTTCTATACCAAAGATTGTTGAAATTTTAAATAGCCTTTGACCATTTGAAAAAGTGTGAGTGAATAAATTACTATTTTATCCTATTCTATTCTTAACTATTTACAAAATCGAATAAAAAAATCATCACACCACCAGCGATTCCACAGGAGCATTGGCACCTCTGTCGCTGGACAATGCGATTTAAGGTAACTTTAAGGTGATTACATTCAAGAAAAGTTTTTACTTACAATTTTGGCTTTCGACAACAACGTATGTGCCCGCTTTGGAACAAGTTCGCCATCGAAATAGGTGGCACTCTTTTCGAAGAGCAAATCATTGCCACTGCTATTGCCAGGATTCGGGAAGAAGTTCATATACCTGAAAGCAGACGGTCGAGCTTCAGTTTGGGAGAAGTTCTTACGTACTCCCTTTACAACGAGACGTTTAAAGGACCTGTGTTACATATAGTTGCGTTCTTGCAGTTCCCATTGTATCTGTTACCACGGTAACTTGATTTGCAGCTAGTCATTTTTGCAGTTACCGTGGTATCTGATATACGGTTCCTCTACAAAAATGACAATTTCTGAAATTGTGCTTTTCGAAGTCATCCCGAAAGAAAAACTGATATTCAGTCACATCACTAAGTGCCAGATGACTTTTTCCGATACCACGGTCGGACCGTGGTATCCGAATATCAGATACCACGATAACAGGCCGGATACCATGGTAACTGCAAAAACGCCTTTTGACCATGGTGTCAGATATCGCGATAACTGCAAAAACGACTTTAGACCGTGATATCAGATACCACGGTATCTGCAAAGACACAACTTACAATACTAACGCAACCTACTTCCATAATTGCTCCATACATTCCTAAACCCCATGACCCGAATTTCGTACGGTACATTCTAAAACCATAACAAAACCACGTTATTTTTCTCACTTGCCGTGTTTTGCTGGCTTCGATGTGTGTCATGCTGTCGTCGGTTGTCTGCGAGAAGTTTTTCCTTCAGAAAACCGGTTGTGTAAATTGTTTCCCTGTTTTTGCTACAAGCCAACGGGGTCTCGCAAAGGCTTAAAACAAAATCGTAGGTTATATGTTGAAAGCACAGCCATAGTTTTAAAGTATTCGAATATGTTAAAATACTTTACGTTAAAGAGTAAACAGTGCGAGGGGTCCTTTAAGCAGCGTTCCCACGCAGTGCGACAAGATTTCGTATGCGATTTTTCGCTTCTCTATGGGGAAACCTGTATGCGAAGCGTCTAAATTTCGGAGCGAAGAAGGAAATTCGCATCCGACAGCGAAAACTAGACTGTCTCTGCACGTACCTTTAAGGTGCCTTCACTCTTCGGTCAGACTGAAGCTCTTACGTGCTCCCTTCACAGAGACCCTTACGGCTCCTACAACGACCCAAAAAGCTTGCGTCGTTCTCCGTAACGTAAACAAAAATGAGAACTGTAAATTGCAAACTGCAGGTTCATTTCTTCTAGCTACAGCCTGACGAGGACCCTTGCCAAAAAGGTCCAAAATATCGTTGGAACAAATCTTAGCTGACATCTGTTTAGCGTCATCGTTTTTTATATTTTATTAGTATGGCTTCTTTTCTGTTGTTTTTCTTTTTGACGGGGTGGTCGGAATTAACGTGAGGCCGGGACGACGCAATACTTTTGGATATTAACATCCGAAGGGAAAGCTTTCTGCAGTCACTGGATCGATCCCCAGCACAGCCCGCATCAGGCATTTGTAAAGTAGAATATTTGTTCGAAGTTCGAGAGCTACGAAGTTCGTACCAGTGCGCGATCTCCCCTACCAAGTGAGATTAGCCAAGTTGTGCCTTCCCTCCATTGCATACAGATGTTTTAGAGGAGACCTGATTGAAACATTCAAATTAATCAATGGAAGTTATGACAATTTTGAAGTGACAGATTTAGTAAGATTCAGCATTAAGCGTCATCATCGGGGGCACACGTACAAGCTTACAAAGTCAAGATTCCAAAAGGACGTATTTAAGTGGGGTTTTGGCAACAGAATTGTCGATCCTTGGAACAGCCTTACCGAAGATGCGGTTAATGCTGAATCGATCAATAGTTTTAAGTGCATTGTTGATGAGTTTTTAACTCTGATCAGTTCGACTACTCAAAATTTTTTAGAGTTATTTAGAGGCGAAAGCCTTGTCTGTTGCTTCGTATTATATTTTTATAATTCAAGTTCTTTGTATGTTAGGCTAGTGTGGTTCTTCCTTTTTCTTCTTGTTTTCTTGAATTTTCGTTATTCCATTTTCGTGTTTCAGTTGGGTACGCAAAACTATTCACTATTGTGGTACATGTTACGTAGTAGGTAAACAGGTAATAGTTATCAAACAGGCGGATCGGTAGAGGGGGGAGTGGGCGCCAGTCTGGGAAAGACGATGTATGGGGGAGCGAATCTTACCAGTCGATTCCCTTGTAGTAGTTTCGTCCATTGAAGAACTGTATTTCTTCAAATGTTTCGTTACTATGGAGGTTGGACATTATTGCTGGATGCATAGAGAGAAATGAATAGAGGGCAGTAGTGCCGGTTTTCTGAGGTCCTATGACCAAGAATTTCGGAAGTTGATTGCATGTCTTGTTCTGAGACCAGATTTTCATATGCCGAGCATCGTCGCAGGGGTTCTGGAAACAAAAATCGGTATCAGAAACAATGCTGGATAAGGAATCCAAAACAACAACAACAACAAAAATACAGCAAAATTACAGGACTATGTTTGTCATTGGTCAGGGATTGTCATTTCCTAAATCAAGCGTACGTTTATTGCCTGGCGCTGCATCTAAAATCTTTAGCAACACCAAAATCAATCCGTTTCTGTCTTTCCCTTACGAGGGAGCTCATTGGTAGAAATACCAGTTACGCGAGTTTGACCGTGTATCTCACCAAATTTAGCCCAATGAGGCAAAAGCTGCCGGGATGGATTTGTAAGGGTGTCCTGAATCAGCCCCGACAGCCCCAATACGTGAAATATACAGATACAGCTTTCCGTCTTTAGTCGAGCTCTACTATAAATCATAATCATAGTGTTCTTTCGGATTCTAAAACAAAGTGATGGGATACTATGAGTTCGTAAGGTTTGTCCGTCCGTTCGTCTGTTGGGATGATAACTCTAAAAGCGTTCAGTTATTTGTTAAACTTGGTGTGAGTTCCTTTTAGTCAAAATACAGGCGAAGTTCGTAAATGGATCACATGGCCCTATATTTAGGGGTGGGGGAGCAATCGAAGATACGCAAGCGTCGTAGCGCTAACCCTCGCAAAATCGACTCACCCGCTACTTGTTGGCCAAAACTCTTCGTCCTATTCATGCTGTCTACCTGAAGCTACTGTTTAGTTTTGACTGTTATGCCTCTAACATGGGAGTTATACTATGCTGTCACTGCGTGAAAAGCATGTTGGTCTGAGCGCTCGACAGTAAACCACTGGAGACAAGCATTTCGAAGTACAAGACCAAGATAGAATGGCTGAAGGGATCAGGTTTACTATACCCTTCTAGGAAAGGTTAAACAATAGTTGCGTTTTTGCGGTAACCTAGAGTTATACTCTTACCCGGTAACTGAGCGCACTTGTCGTTTTTTCAGACACCCGGTTACTGCTAGGTTACTAGGTTACTGAATTCCGGTAACCCTGGTCTCAGCAGGGTTACTCGTTACCAGATACCAGGGTTACTAACATGTTGCTAGGAGATGCGAAAACGACAATTCGTCAGGGTAACAAGTACCCGGTAATTGCGAAAACAACAAATCGTCAGAGTAATAGACACCTGGTTACCGCGAAAACGCAAGTAATGTAACGAGTCGCAGGTGATCTCGCCAAGACTTAGATAGATAGATAAATCTTTTTATTCGCCAAAAACTGATCGTGGCTCACGCCAAATTTGTTCGGTATAGTCATGGGCATAAATGAGCACACACATATTAGGCCTACGCATATACAACGGCCATAAATAACATGATAAATTTAAACTACCAGCTCAGCTTATGCTTCGTTATACATCTTTAAAAATGAAGGGACAAAACTTTTTGCAAACCTCTGGAGGGCACATTTAATTGGCTGCAACTTTTCAACCGTAGTAGCTACCTTGCGAGGGAGCCTTTTTGACAGCTTTTCAGAAGGGAAAATATTTTTGTGGATGGGGTGATTCAGACATTTGATACCATACTCCATGCAGAGTTTCAGCCTTCGTTCATGTAAAGTCTCGCCAAGTCTCGCCACGACTTCACTTAACTGAATGTTTTGAAACTACTTTGGGAAGATCGGTAACAGTATTAATTGTTCGTGTGTATGTGTTGTATGAACGAACTCTACTAAACTAGTTCTTCTCGATACAAGCGCGACACTTTGGTGAACGCAAAGGACTACTAACTTCTGCAACAAGGGAAACAATTATCCGGGAGAGGCACAAGAAATAATACTCACCCCCCAAACAGGCTCTTGCTCTTCTGGATAGAACTCGAAGTACTTTTTCGCTAAGGTTAGCGGCGGATGCGTACTCAGCTTCAGGTTCGTCCAGCACTGAACGAAGTTGATGAGAGATTCGAAAGTGTAAAGAGCGAGCCGGTCGTTAGCGTAATTCGACATGTGTGTCATAAACAAACTTATCTAAAACGCAAATTAAAACAAATTAGAAGGACAGACAGGTCAAGAATAGAGTCGCTTGAGGAATTGCTTTTTAGAGTTAAGCTCCTCCTCCTTCTAGAAGATCTATCTATCTTGTTCAAAACTGTCTACAATAATCCGGACAATTGCCAATTTACTCGAACTCCCTCCTGCCCGAACCATGGACTGAAGGAATACCACATGCACGAAATCTTAACTATTTTAGACTTTATCATACGGTGCGTTTATTTATTTGTCAGAAACTTGATTTCGACAATGCCAAACGGACGTTAAGCCTAGCATGGGACCCGAAAAATCCCATCAGAAAGCCGGTCGGTGAAATCAACCAAAGAATTACAACCAAATTCCGCACCGGCATCTGCGAGAACACGGCTTAGAAATAAGATCAGGCGTGTCCGTGAATGGGTCTTAAGACGCCAACAAGTTTTGCAAAGGTAAAGGCTAAGAGATAGCTGCGTCGACCCTGACGACATTCAATGTTATAATATAATACAATACGGTTTATTTAGATACAGGAGCCATAAACAGTCACTATAAATCCTATAACTCAATCATATAAGACTTTTATAATTCGTAGAAATAAGAAACATACTATAAGAAACATGTCCTATAGGAACATGTCTTATAAGACACAGAAATAAGAACTGTACTATAAGAAACATGACCTCTATACATAATCGCGAGTATATATGCTAGTTATAGTTAATAGTAATATAGTTTCTCTTGTATGTATTTTCTCAATGAAACAGTCTGTTTCCCCAAGACGGGTCAGCAAATCATATAGCAAATCAACAATCGCGAAGGGACCACAGCAGCAGAAGGAAGATATGATATGATATAAATTTATTACCTGCCAAAACTGTACAAGTACAATAGGGGGCAGAGTATGAGGAAAAAAAAAGAAGGAATCCAGAACTGAGGTGCTTTTAAAGTTTAACTAAAAAGCAAACTTATTTTTGCATCATCCAACTGAAGATACTGCATCATTTGGATTGTGTCAAGGGATTTTTTTTATTTCTTACTATTTGCTTTTAGGCGTTTTTCCGTGCTCTCACAAACAGTTCGTGGGTCGATTGTGGCTCGAAAAGAGCGTTTCCGTGTCTTTTCTGCGGCCCACAAATGTGTTTCCGTGACCAAGAAGATTTTTGTGGCTCGAATTCGACAAACAACTGCCGAGGTGATTTTGTGACTAGTTTCTGGCGGGAAATTCAAGTTTAGCAGCAAAATAATGTCAAAACAATACAACTAACTACTTTCTCAAGCACGTAGGCGTAAAACTAAGGATCCTTTTTAGACAGAATGGTAAGGACGAAAGCCTTGTATTTGTTGAGATTTTATCTGAAATCATTTTTATTTTCAGAGATTTGAAATTACCGCCCCAAAAATAGTCAAAATGGCGTTTCCGTGAGTTTCAACTTGTGGCTCGACTGTGTGGCAAACAATCGTGTTTCCGCGGCACACAATCGTGTTTCCGCGGCACACAATTGTGTCACGGAAAAACGCCTCTAGTATGGCGTTTAGAATATCTCCGTCCGTCCTCACAATGCAAAATTCTACTATGAAGCGGAAAATTTGAATCTCAACACAGGCGTGGCTTTTCAGCGGCCATTGATTAGCTCGCGGAAGGTAGCTCACTGCGTGAACACTTATTTTTCGTCAAACGCAGGCACAAGCACATAGAGGTACAACAACTCAGAGAAATTCCACTACATGAAAATCGATTATTCTTGAATAGTTGAACGCATTTTCATCGGGTCTTTAAGCCTCTTTAAGTGAATAAGTGATGGGTAACTAGATTGTCCGATCTTAGCCCTTTTCGGTTAAACTTTAACTTCTATAGGATCAGTCTTCTTGACAACAACCGAACTATACAGATAGGAAAGAACGAAAACAAAACTGTTTAGAAACTTGACCAGATTCGCAACTTTAAAAGCACTTATTACAAAACCGTATCTCTACAGCCAAAATATTGATCACGACTGGAAAACCCACGACTGGAAAAGCTGTATTGTATTTTTCGTAAGTTAATTCTCGTTCGCGTCTTGCTTTCTTTTTCTCTTTTTTCCTTATTATTCACTCCGTCTTCGTGCTTTTTTCCTTATTTTGACAGGTTAAAATAAAATCATCATCATCACCATTATTTTTGCTCTAAATCGTGCTGCAAAGCGTGGTTTTCCTTCTGTTTATGTATCCTGTATAGCCAATCAGGTAATTAGAATTTCGGCAGATGAACTCTAAATTTTGGAGCTAAGATAACGTGTTGTCCCCAGATTACCCATCTATTCCCCCCTCCACTCCCGTCTTCCGTGCGTCGGTCCGAGAGGAATACTGGCAATAAGTTTTCCCCATATCCCGCTAATTCTTCTACCCAATTTTTACGTAGTTTCATTCCATCATTTATTTCTGGTAATTTCTTGTGAGTGTAACAGTTAATTTGTTTCTTGTGGGTCTGTGTATTTTGTAAATTTGTATTCCTTTTCTAGCTTTTAGCTATTCGGATTAAACTTGATTGATTGAACCATGTCATACAATAAAAAAGCACATGATGCTAGATGTGTAACGGATGTTCGTAACACTTGTATGTAATGATCCACAAGTCACAACTCTCTCGGTATACGTCACAACGATTAAGCTTTTGATGACGAGTGCAGAACTATAGTTTTGCGTAAGTGCAAGATTGCTAAACGTTCCTACACAATTAAGGTAAGCAATCTTGGGTCCACGTGAGTGAAAGATTGCTAAATGTTTATACACAATTAAGGTAAGCACAACCGGGATCAGGGAAAGTTATATAAACCGGAGTTGGGACTAGTCCTAGTTCGAGTTTCAGTTTTGAGTCTCAGTCTTTCGTTTGGAGTTCTGGAGTTCTTCAACTTGGAGTTTTAGTCTGAGGGCTGAGTCTTCGTCTTCACTATTCGTTCGTCGCCAATACTCGTATTTAGTGAGTTCAAGTATTCATCGTCCGTGCTAGGAGTGGAATTAGTAACGCCGTTAAGGTAAAATAAACATTCATTTATAAAACAGCCTGTGTTGTATATAGCTCTACCACCTCCGCGCTACCATTGTATACCCAAGTATACCCTTAAATCTCTGTACCGCTACAGATGCAGCAACTGAGAGAGGGAACCCAAACTCACCCTATTAAAGAGGATTGTCTGGAAAATTTCTCCGCCAAGAATGCTGTTGTCCAAAACTTCCCTACCTCCAGGATAATGTTCCAGGAATATTGTATGGGTGTAGAGACCACAAGTTTGACGCGGCAAAACCTACAAGAAATGCTAAATGTTTAGGATTCCGTGCAGCTAGTCTCCCTATCATTATGAGTGTGTTCCACCCTTCTAACAATAGTTACTATTTCCGTTCCATCCTCACGAAAAGTTACTACGCTGACCGTTCCAACCTTGTCGGAATAGTAACTAATAGTTACTATTTGCTTACCATGCTTGGGAGCGTAGTAACTACGCATCTCTGTAACGTGATTGGTCGGATTCGCCCCTGGCGTGAGATCCTGCTGGAAAATAGAAAAATCATTCCAGCCTTGACGGCAAAAAACCCGGAATTCGTGAGGTCATGCGTAGTAACTACGGTAAGTAGGATGGAACACGCTCTATGTTCCACAAGAGTAGGTTCAAACTCATTAGAGTCGTCTGTTTCTGTGCGGCATTTCGGACTTACACAGGAGCAGTCAGACCGGCTTGAGAAGATCCAGTATAGAGCCCTTCTAATTTTGTCTAAATCTCCAAAACTTTCATATTCCCCCCTCCTCAATGATTTCCGATTACCAACAATGCGTCGCCTAATTATATTCCTTTAGTTTGCTACAAATATTCTGGCCAACCCAATCCTAAGAAAAATCCTGCCACCAGAATACGAGACGACACGTATCCGAATTCCGCAGTCAGTGGCTCGGACAGTATCAAGGCTACATCCGGTTGCATGTTCCCACACCCGGTACCTAAATAGTTTTGTCCCTTCTTTTTTTCAAGTTTTTTTAACAATGGATTTACAGTTGATTCCTAATATTTTCCCTTGGATTTTAAGTTCAGGTACATTTTGGTTATTTTAGTGTAATTGTTGTTAATCGTAAATATTATGAATTTTGATACTAAGTTTAAGTGATATTAACGATTGTAATTTTATTGACAAGTTACGTGACCTGACAGACAAATGGCCAGTTATGGGCCACAGTATGATAAGTGATTTAGCTCTACATCTATTATTCAGTTTCAAATATTATAATTTTATTGTATACACTGTTGACATAAAATCAACTAGTCGGCTTACCGCCGTTTCAGGATTTTTAATGAAAAAACAAACGGAACTGAATGGAGTCGTAAAAAAAAACAAGATCAAAGGTTTCGCTGGGATCCCAAATATTGAATATTTATTGGACTACTTGATCCAGACAAGTGAATCTGTTAGATTTCGGTCTTCGCCAAACCCCTTCAACATGTTGCTATAGCGGCCTATAACAAGTTCATATATGGATTCGGCAGGGATGTCTACTCGAACATCTCGTCTCTAATCGACTTCAGACCTTGACCTTGACCCCTTCACCACATTCCTCCAGTAGGCTACTCTCGGCGAACTGCAAGCAGAGGAGAAGAGCTGGTGACATTAGCTGCGTTCGTTTTCGTCGTTCGGCTTGCCGTTCCAACCGTCGTTCTACTAGAAGCGTTTTCTTTACAACGCCGTTTGTGGGCGGCGTTGAACTGACGATAATAAGGAATTTTCTTTGTTCTGTTGAACTGCCGTTTCATTTGTCGTTCCTGAAACGACGAACCGAGCCGGAAAGTCAGTTTCAACATCTCCGTTCAGTAATTAGGCGCGAATTTTCAAAATTCTCGACAAACCAAATTAAAGTTGTAAACAACTGCAATGGTCCTGTTATGCTAAAATCCATTTTTGGAATATTACAGCTCCTGTTGCAAATATTAAGTTAGTTCGACTATTAACGTTTGCGTACCAACTTCTTTCGTGAGACGACGGTTATAGAACGTGCCAAAGAAAACACTAATATTAAAAATATTTAAACGACGTTCTTCGTACCGTACGACGAACGACGAAAACGAACGCGGCTATTGAGAGGCCAACCTTTCGATCCAAATTCCCGGGTTTTGGTAAATTTTGCCAGCTTATTCGTCAAGAAAATAAAATTCAAAACTGGATTCAGCATGTCTCCTTACCCCGATACCGAATCTCTCATCGATCTTTAGTATGTTTGAAAGCTTCAACAGCATGTCTCCTCGCCGTAAATCGACTGATCATTGGGTTATACTAAATTTGCGGTTGTGGCCGGATTCCGAGCCAACTACGTGTCGAGCAAGAAAATAATGTTCATATACGGATTGAGCATGTCTCTTCACTCCTAAATTAAACCTCTAACATACTTCAGATTAAACTTTAACTTTTCACCAATTTTCCGGTTTTGCCGGATTCCGGGTGAACCACTTGTGCGGCAAGAAAATAAACTTCCGATCCGGGTTCAGCATATCTTCTTAACCCTAAATGAAACCTCTATCAACTTCAGATTAAGCATTTCCTTTTCACAAATTTTCTGGTTTCTGCCGGATTCCTGGTGAACTACTTGGCGAGAAAATAATTCCCATATTCGGATTCAGGATGTCTTTGGTTTGCCCTTTAATTTGATACCACTCCCCACCCCTAAAGGTAGGGCTACAGAGCTCATCTTCGAACTTATCTGTACTTTGACCCAAAGCATCCTCATGCCAAGTTTGAATAAAATATCTCAACCCCTTCGAGAGTCGTGTTACAGACGGACAACTTTTGCGAAATCATAGGTATCCCGTCACTTACGTTTTGGGATCCAAAAAAGTCGATAGAGGTGACTTTAAAAGTAACAACTCTCAAAATACTAGAAAAGAAATGGTATCTACTGATATACTAAAGACGGGACATTCAATTGATTCCCTGACTTACTTTCCGTCTTTAGTGTATCAGTAGATACCATTCAATTGATTCCCGGACTTACTCAGAAAATTTATGCGGCCGGTAGGAACGTAAAAACGTTTCTCTTGTCCCTATCCCTCTTCTGTTTAACCCTAACACATTTCATAAAATTTCCTGTTCCCACCCCTCCAACTTACCTCTCCCTAACGTGGCAAGAACGGTTCGGATACATACGTGGAAATCCAAAATGTCTGAGTCTCCCACCCATCGAGTTTACCCACCTGTTCGCAACTTAGACGTGTCACGGTGTCCCGGTTCCCCGCTGCCTCCCCCAGCAGATGATCGGATCCGGGAAAGGAAAGTTTCCATGAGCACTGGGTCGAGTTCTCATCGGGTTCTCACCGTACTAGCTCATATGAATGAATGAATGAAGGATTTAGAAGGCATTGCTCAATGGCGTAAGTGCAGCAGAAAAGGACAAAGAAATATAAAATAATCACAAAACATTCAAAAATATTTCCCATAAAGGTTATTCACTAATTAGAATCACATTGATGGAGAATCCTCTCACCAGATGAAGAGTAGCCATCCCCTCACCTGGCGCGAGGAAGCCACCTCTGTGTCTATATATATTTCCTTCTTGCGAATATTAGTTCAGTTGAATAAAGCCATTCATACGTTAAACATCGCCTCTTGCGAGGCCACACTAGATCACACATTGAAAGAATGAAATACGGAAGTGCCCTAACACGCAAAACACGGCCAGAGGAGGGACAGGCTTCGATCTCTACATCACACCTGAAGTGCCATAAACAGGATAAGTAGGCTACGACAAGAAAATCAGATGCATTACGGATCGTCGGTCGTGACTGAGAGATAAGGTTCGCCAGTTAATGGTGTTCAGACAAGGCCCGATGGCTCAAAGAAAAGTCATTCATTCTCGTATTTCCCCGAGGACTCCTCGGGGAATCGAAGGGACCGGCGAGAATAGAGGGAGTCTCTCCACACCGACTCCGCGTATGGAAAACAACGAGAACATGGGGAATTCTTCCAAAATGGATTTGTTCGAAACAAAAAATTTGCAGATGACGAAATTAGTCTGGATCAACTTTATTTTTGGTTTTGTTTATTCTTATTGTTTTTAATTAGCTTTACAATCCACCAACACCAGCGAAAATTGATACCCCTCCGAATCTGATCGGGAGTCCTTTTTGATGATGGTGATGATAATCGGAGCATCCCGGGGAGTGAGTCACCGGGACAAACGAAAACACGGGTACTCCTCAAGTTGAGTCCTCAGGGAACGGCGAGAAACGCCTTCTATTACTTGCTCAACTCCTTCGATTACAGGCCCACAAGCAACCCACCATGATATCCTTATGGATGAAACCTCTTCTTAACCTCGCCGGCCTCAAATGGGGATATTCCTCTGTGGCAGTTACTTTAATCCCCCAGACTTTCTTCCACAGGTCATACAGAGATTCATGGACCGGATAGACTCCAGAGTGATGTGGTGCAACTGAGTAGCCCGAGTCCGTTGGAATCCCATTCTCCTGAAAAGAAAAAAGAACTGACCTCTGGAATATACTATTATTTTTGCAGATATAAAAGCTGATTTCCCAACTGAAAATTAAACTGAAATATTATTATTTAAACGAAGACATACTAACTAAAACTGGATTAGAAACTGATGTTAATTACGCCAAAACTGTGGGATTATCTATTACATTTTCTCTAACTACAGAGGACAAACATAAAAAAAACGAAATAGCGAATGAACCAATGTCACAAGTGAAATGATGAAATTGGTGATTAGCATTGACCCGAAAATCTGAGACACGTTAACTTCAAGAAACAGAAACACTTCTATCAACCAAACGTAAACCATAAGGTTGTCTGCTGTAAAGTATTTGACTGGAAAGACAGAAATGGCCAGACATTCATCTAGACGAAAATTAGGGTTACACTGTCGATAAGCTGAACAGCCAATTAGTTCATACAGTCTTTCCCTCGCATACAAGCTGAAAAGCCAGGGATCTACCACTCAATTATGATTTTTTTTATTTTTTTTAACCCCTTTCGAATGTGTCCTAGTCTGAGTCGAGTTACAAAAATGAGAAGTGTATTCAACAACAACCAAACGGCAACTGACAAAATATTCATGCAAAATCTGGAATGAATGCGCGGAGCCGGAGGGTCATTCATTCCTGGCTGGTGCGCTTACAAGATTAGAAAAAATAAACATGTCACACGGTGACAGAATGGTTTTCAACCTCACAGACACGAGCCGGAACGTCAAGAAGGAGTAACTAACTCTGATATTTTACCTCTGGGGGATAGGAGGAGGTACACGGGTAAGCCGATTGGGAGGATTGGTCCTTACTTCTGCCCCATGTGTGGAGATATGAATGAGTGCGTGCGACATATTATGTGTGAATGTAGGGAATAGAATGATTTAAGAAGAGAAATATTTGGAGTAAATGAGTGTGATCAGGAATGGATGGAGCGAATGCTGAAGAGTGAATGTTTTGTCACTATAAGGAAAGTGGGCAGATTCCTCAAGTTGGCTATGAATCACAGAGAATTTTTCTTGTAGATTTAAGTGTTCGTTATAGTTATGTTGTAGGTTATGTATTTTTCTTTTGTATTGCCATGGCCCTTGGGCTCTTAGTGTAATAAATATCATATCATATCATATCATCGTCGTTAGTAGCTAAGTTCGTCACGATTTAAAGTTTAACTAAAAAGGGCTGAGATGGGAGGATTTAGTTACCCATCATTATTCACTTAAATTGGCTTGAAGGCCCGCCGAAAATACGTTACTTCGTTGTTGCGCTATTCGCGAATAATCGATTTTCAAATAGTGGAGTTTCCGTGTGATTTGTGGTACCTCTACGCTCTTGTGTCTGTGTTGTATACAATTACCAGAAAGAGATAAGACTTTTTTTTTGTTCAGCAGTCTTCACCAAGCTCGCCACCGTCCACTGAATAGCCACGTTTGTGTTGAGTTTATTATTTCCCGCGTCATAGTAGATTTTACGTTGTGGGGACGGCCGCAGATATTCTAACCGTCGTAACACTAGAGCAGACAGTGGAAAATAAAAAAAATCCCTTAGCAGAATCCAAATTATTCAGTGTTTTTAATTAAATGACACAAACATAAGTTGGCTTTTCTGTTAAACTTTAAAGAGGTAGTTAATTCACAGTTATTCATGAATGCTAAATTTTGTAAGTATGGACTGTCACCCGAAATGGTAAACACCTTGCCAACCACATACAGAATCCAGGAAAAAAACAAGACAACTAAGTACCTGGGCGAACTTCTTGTTGGTTATCATATCCAGCTCGATCGCCTCATCACTCTCGTAGGTGTGCGCTTGCAGGTGACTCCACATATGACCAAACCAGTCGAAGGCGTTTGCATTTTCTAAAGGACAAGGAAATACTGAAAATCGATCTTCTGAAGATCGACTCTAACTGAGGTGGTCTTCTGTAACTGTTGGACGTAGGTAAAGGTAGAAGTTAAAGGTATCAGCATCAGCCTATACAGGCCTAACTGGCGGTGCTGATCTCCCATTCTCTACCCTCAGTCAGTAAGTACAATGGGCGGTTGGGGGTCCTTCCCGGTGCTTTCGCACACCCTTCCTGTCACCTTCCCAGATTTCTCCAGGTATCCAGTTGAAGCTGGGTGGACTTTCACTTGTCTTACAGGGTTCCCGAAAACCCCCTCCGACTCCCCCTAAAGAGCCCTTATATGATGTGGTTCTGTCACGAATTCACTCAATTCAATTCATTTATTTGTATCCGCCAAAGCTGGCGAGTAGAAAAAAATATAATAAAATTCATACAATCGGTCTACAAACTAGTAACTAGACCATATACTTTCATAAAAACTCTACGTCATTTAAAAAACAATTAGCCTACACTATCCTAAATGAAGTCTACCTAACACTTTAACCAAAATACAATCAACGCAACGCATCGGACAAAGTGTGCTTTATGGAATAAATTTTTGAAAAAAATGTTTCTCGTTTCTTTTTCAAAATATCAATGGGGTTTTTTAAACCATAATTATCCATCATAAAAGAACTGGATTGGTATTTCGAAAACCGGCATAAAAATTTCCCAAAATTAAAAAAAGTAGTTTTGATACGCGATGTGTTTACGACTTATGTTTGTTCTTCCCACTAAATTCCATCCCGATCCCTCGGCACTAGGCGTTTCACGAATCGAGTATCCCCCTTCACCCGCCCCCCCCCCCTTACAAGTATCGTATCCGGTCGGGGCTTGACACGGAACATTTGAGACGACACCTCTTTCCACTTGCCAATTTTCATTCAAATCCGATCGCCCGTCCGACAGTTGTGAATGCCACAAGATTCCGGATTCCCCATCCCTCCACTCCCCCACGATGATCGGATCCTGCAAACGATTATTGTCAAGTCAGTTTGTTCGAGTCCCTGATATGCCAGCCCAGTTGCATCGTCCTAGTACATCAGGAAATACCAGACTCACGGATATTCAGAAATCCGGACCCCCCCCCCCCTACTCCTCCCATAGTGCCCGAATCCAGTCCAGTTATGGCAACGATGTATCTCGGACTTGTACTTGCTCTTCCCACCAAGTTTCATCCTGATCCCTCCACTCTAAGCGTTTCCCAAGATTTCCGGTTCCCCTCTCCAGCTCCCCCTGAAGTCACTGGAACCGGTCCGGATTGTATGTGGATAGTCTGAGAACGAGATCTTTCCAAGTGCCAAGTTTCATTAAGATCCGACCACCCGTTCAAGAGTTATAAATATCTAAGGATTCCGGATTCCCCCTCCCTCCACTCCACCCACGATGCTCGGATCGGAGAAGTGACTATATCACTGCCCGAACTAGCAAAACCCGGACCGACAGAAATTGCGATCCATATCGCAATTTTTTAACAACCGCGATGGATTTGTAAGGGGGTCGTAAATTAACACCGACTGCCCCAATACGTGAAAGGTGCGGATAGAACTTAGTTCCGTCTTTTGTCGAGCTCCACAACATATCAACATCATAGTACCTATCGTCATGAAATTCCTTTGTGACGAATTATCGACCCATGACGAATGTCACACGTTTAGGCCAAACGTGTCCTTTTTCGTTGACGATTAAGTCAAATTCGGCTTTTTAGCTGTGAAAGCTCTTTTTTTTTACGACGATCGATTCTTCGCTACCAGTTATCTCTTGCGACACGCGCAACGCTGTAGGATACGCTTGGACCGATGTTACTCGAAGTGTCTCGGTTTTTAGTTGAGTGACCATTTATGAACAATCCACTTTTGCGAGCAGCTTCCGTTTTTTACCGTTTTTTGTGGAGCTCATAACTCGTGAGCCAGTACAGGTACCACATTCAAACCTGGTACACTTGGAGGTATTGCGTTCAAATTTTGCCTTTTGACCTCCCCCCCCCCCACTCGGTTCAGGGGCAATTGGGCCCACGTTGTCCAGTGAATTATGTTCATAACTTGACCAGAGCTGGACACAGGACGACATAATTCCTTGTACTTGTAGATCAATCAATCAATCAATCATCGCATTTATTCCTGAATATCTGTTTCACAACATGATAACATAGGACTGTCAACTTAAAAAAAAATATAATTGATATACAATTCATTTTAAAACTTGTACGACTTCATAACTTTTAACAAAATTTAAACGGTATGTCAAACATAAAAAATAAAAAATATGTAATATTAGATTAATTGTCAAAACATTATACGTGTCTAAATCCTAGGGCTGGAAAATTACTTTTAAAGTTGCATCTCCCCCAACCACCCCGTTCATGGGCAAATGGACCTAGATTGCTCAAGAGTAAAGTTCGTGACCCGTGACAGAAATCTATAGGTATCAAGCTGAAACTTGGCAGGCTTGTGAGCATTAGGGTCTCTTTTTGCTTTTTTGGGGGCCCCAAACCCCACTCCCACTTGGTTCAGGGGCAATTGTGCCCTGATTGCCCATTTGTTAATGTTTTAATTTGACAATAACTGGAGATAAGACGATGAAATTCCTTGTGCTTATAGATCTTATAGCATATAGGGTTAGGAATATATATGTGGAGGTGAACAACCCTTCCACCCTCCACGTTCATGGGCATAGGGGCTCATACTGCCCATCAGTTAATTTTTTGACCCGTGACTGGAGCCGAACGTCGTGACTGGAGTCGAAAAGGGGGTGTGCTACGATTTGATTTAGTGCACTTGTTATTACACTATGTATTACCTTGCTAACTGAAAAGGGGTTTAAAGGTTCGGACTTGCTGGCAAGATATTCAGTATTGAAACTGAAACCCTTCTTGTCAGCAGAGGCGTTACTAGCCAAAATGTTTTTTTTTTTTTGGGGGGGGGGGGGGGGGACAAGGCATTTACCGACTGGCTGGTGAATTTTACCGACTGTTTTTGCGAAAAAAACGACTGTTTTCAAGAAAAAAACTACTTTTTTCGAGAAAAAAACCACAGTTTCGAAAAAAAATCGACTGATTTTCAGAAAATCGACTGCTTTGACGAAAAACCGACTGATTTTCCGAAAAACCGACTGTTTTCGTGAACAAAATCAACTGTTTTGACGAAAAATCGCAGCGCTTCGCGCCGACTCGGTTATTTTTTACCGACTGGCCGACAGCATTGCGACAGCATTGCAACTTACTTAACAAATAAGCATCGCCCTCGTTTTCTTCCCAATATCCACGTTGGTAAAAATTTCCAGAAAAGCCCAAGTTGAAGCGAAAGCCGGGAGCTGCTCTCGAAAGTAGTTCTTGACTTCGTAACATGGCCTAAAAAAAAGCCATTAAATTTCAAAATATAGTGCTGACCTCGAACCTGCAGTCTTAGACGCAACGAACTTCGCTTTCAACGCAAACGGAAAGGAGACTTCTACAGGGACTGAGAGAAACCTAGTGAGGTGAAGCAGATGCACAAGGCCCACTGCATGCAGACACGTCCCCTGGTAAGTATTCTTTGAGCCCAAGCTGACTTTGAAACATATATTCAAATAATGTATACAACGGATACGTCAGCTACGATTCTTCATCAACTAATCAATCATCGTATTTATTCCTGATATCTGTTTCACAACATGATAACATAGGACATGCGATATTCCGGCCCTTCTTGGCAAGGGTCCTCGTCAGGCAGTCAATCTTCAGGGTCAGGGTCGGGAACGAAAAAAAACTGTAATAAATAACTGAAGATTCTACCGACTATAAACATCTTATTCGGGCAAATTACTTTCAAACCACTTGCCAAGAAGGGCCGAAATATCGCTGATGAAGAATCGTAGCTGACGTATCCGTTGTATACATTATTTGAATACACGTCCTTGGAACAGCAGACGACACAGTCGACAAGTTGGGTCTCTGCTACAGTAGTGGTATGATGTTATGACGATTATGATCACGTTATTGACTCAATGAACTTCAATGTCATAAGTTTCATGACATTTAATACCCAATTTCAATACATACGAGATATCACACAATCTACTGACGTTACAGAATATTCGCGTTATGACCTTATAATTCTAAAACTAAAAGTAACGTTGCAAATCACGTTTAATGTTATATTATATTATATATATTATATTATGTTTAATATATACTATATATTATGTTAAGTTTCACAGAAACAGCTAAAGGACCCATAACACATTATTTCTTTAACATTAACAGCTGTGTTCCCTCGTGTCTGTTCAAATTGCGCATCCTTAAGTAAATGATATGAAACATCTTACAATGGAGCATTATGATGGGTGTAAATCAATAGTAATTATGAAAATTCTCAACAACACCTGCTAAAGCACCTATTTAGATTCGGAATAGACTACTTTGACTTACCAATAGTTGGCTTTTATCCCAATAACTGAGCGGAAATGGCAACGTCCGCACTCCGCAGTCAACTAACGCTCAACACTGTCAGGAGTTTTATAAAAGATAACACGAGGATGCGCGGTTTCAACAGATAATGCGTAACAGGTAACACTTCGGATGGTATCTTTTGTGTTCAAAATGTTATGCATAATACGCGTTACCATCAGGAAGAACCGAAAAAACCGCCAAAAAGTATCTGCTTTTTTCCCCGTCGTCATGGCGATAAGGAATAAAGTCAGTAGATGCTTTTTTGGCTTTTCCTAACAAAGCTTGTTATGTATAACATTTCATACATAGCGTTTTTAAACACAACAGATAACATCCGAAGTGTTATCTATTATGCATTATCTGCTGAAACCACGCATCCTCGTGTTATCTGTTATAAAACTTCTGACAGTGAAGAAAGCATGCATTTACCGTGGTAAGCTTACTCACATCGACATCATCAACAGTTAATCGCTGTCCGGGTGTCCCAACAAAGATATCGTCTATGTCCACTAAAATATCCCTTTCGAGAGGAACCATTAAACGGCCGTGACTCAGGAAAGACATGGAATCTAATAGCAGCACACGATGGATCCAGAAATCCAGCCCGGATCCGAAAAGTAGCCTTTCGACCCCGTCGAAAGCCCCTCGGTCCTGCAAGAGACAAATAAATTAGCCATCAGCCAATAAAACATCAGATTGAACGTGACTATTTCTCAATAACTAGCGCCAATAGTTGCGTTTTTACGGATACCATGGTATCGGTTACCACGGTAACTGGATCTGCAATTAGTCATGTTTGCAGTTACCGTGGCATCTGATATACGGTTGCTCTGCAAAAACGACAATTGCCGAAATTGTGCTTTTCGAAGTCGTCCCGAAAGAAAAACAGATATTCAGTCACATCACTAAGTGCCAAACTTCTTCCCCATCAATTTGACAAAAATTGATGAAAGAGAGATGACTGTTTCAGATACCACGGTCGGACCGTGGTATCTGGACATTCTAGATATCACGGTAACTGCAAAAACGCCTTTTGACCGTGGTATCAGATACCACGATAACTTCAAAAACGACTTCTGACCGTGGTATCAGATACCATGGTATCCGCAAAAACGCAACTAATACTTTCTCACACCTTCTCTTTTCTTTCTTAATTGTTCACTTACTCACAGAAACGCAGCAGCTGTATACCTATAATAATAACAGCAATAATTTATTTATGACCCATCATCCACTCACAAAGAGAAAGACGGAGTATGAGTACAAAAAATAATAAACGGAAAGACATAACACCATACAAAAAACAAGAGCTACGAGCTCATATGGCACTTGTACGAGTAGGCTGTACAAGAAAGTAGATGAAAACGTCACAAAATACACCCGCCATCCAAAAAGACGGTTCGTAAATAGAAATAGGATATTTAGTTTCACTCATTTCTGAGCAGTTCCGGCATCGTCTCGATTGCAAATGCACATGACTGTTCAAACTTTCATCCCAATAAATCCATTTGTTTGATCCCTAGACGTGCTACACGATTTCCGGTACTCACTCTATTTCCACCTACCGTGGCCGAATCTGGTTCGGAATAAAAAAAAAATCGACCACCTAAAGCATCTTCGTTTATGCATGCATGTCTACCAAGTTTCACTCGAATCTGAGCATTTTTGGAAAGTTCCGGTACCCCCCCCCCTTCCCACCAACGTTGTCGGAGCCGGTTCGGGCCCAATCTCTTAATTCCCTCATCAAGTTTGACTGAAATTGGAGCATAGCCTATCTGCAAGTTTCCAGTACCCCCCCCCCCCCCCCTACCTTGGCCGAATCTGGCCCAGACGCCAAATAACAAATCTAGGCCGCAAAAACTCGGCACTGTCGAATTGCATCTCATTCGGTCCATCCGTTTGGTTTTTTTGCATGTCAAAAGTCCCCCCACCCCCAATTCCCCTAATCGTGGTCGCATATGGTTCGAACGCATGTTTTACATGTCGAGGCCATCGATTCGTATCACCCATGAAGTTTCACTCGAATCAGACCACTCGTTCGCAATTTATAGAAGTCCATATTTCTCTTCTCTTGCTCCCCCAAAAATGCTCCGATCTAGGAACGGAAGTTTCCGGGGGGATGTTGTGTCAGGTTTTTAAGTCAAGATAATTCGGGTCGCTAATATGCCTGCTAAGTTTCGTTGTCGTTTTACATCTGGAACTATTCTAACTCACGACTACCGGAATTCCAGGAAACCCCCTCCAACTCCCCCCACAGAGCCCCGAAACCATCTGGCATGGTCAATTTCATCTAGGCCTAATGCTTGTTCCATCCATTAAGTTTCGTCCCAATCCCTCTGCTTTTAGAGTTTCTTGAGTTTTCCACACCCCCCCCCCCATCCCCACAGGTACCGGACCCGACCCGGACGTGACACTGAACGTCCGAGGCGATAGCTCACCAGACAAGTTTCATTCAAATCCGATCACCCGTTCAAAAGTTATGCACGCCACTAGATTCCGGACTCCCCATCCACCCACTCCCCCCACGATGGTCGAGTCGGGGAAACGGCTGTTCTCAAGTCAATCTGTTTGGATCCCTGACATACCTGCCAAGTTTCATCGCCCTAGGACATCAGGAAGTATGCCGAACTCGCGGGATCGCTAGAAATCCGGACCCCCACCCAAACTCCCCCACAGTGCCCTGATCCGGTCCGGTTATGTCAATAACGTGTCTAGGACCTGTGCTTGTTTTTCCCAACAAGTTTCATCCCGATCCCTCCACTTTAAGCGTTTCTCAAAATTTCCGGTTCCCTCCTCCAACTCCCCCCAGTGTCATCGGATCCGGCCCGTATTTAAAGTGAGGTGTCTGAGACACAAGGTCATCCTAAATATCAATTTTCATCAAGATCCGATCACCCGTTCAAAAGTTATGCACGCCACTAGATTCCGGACTCCCCATCCACCCACTCCCCCCACGATGGTCGGGTCGGGGAAACGGCTGTTCTCAAGTCAATCTGTTCGGATCCCTGACATACCTGCCAAGCTTCATCGCCCTAGGACACCAGGAAGTATGCCGAACTCGCGGGATCGCTAGAAATCACGACCCCCACCCCAACTCCCCCACAGTGCCCTGATCCGGTCCGGTTATGTCAATGACGTGTCTAGGACCTGTGCTTGTTTTTCCCACCAAGTTTCATCTCGATCCCTCCACTTTAAGCGTTTCTCAAAATTTCCGGTTCCCCACCCCAACTCCCCCACAGTGCCCTGATCCGGTCCGGTTATGTCAATGACGTTTCTAGGGCCTGTGCTTGTTTTTCCCACCAAGTTTCATCCCGATCCCTCCACTTTAAGCGTTTCTCAAAATTTCCGGTTCCCTCCTCCAACTCCCCCCAGTGTCATCGGATCCGGCCCGGATTTAAAGTGAGGTGTCTGAGACACGAGGTCATCCTAAATATCAATTTTCATCAAGATCCGATCACCCGTTCGCAAGCTAAAAATACCTCAAATTTTGGCTTCACCCTCCCTCCACTCCCCCCCCCCCCCAGATGGTCGAATCGGGGAATTGATGATTTCCTATTTAAGCTGGTCGGGTCCCAGACATGCCTGTCAAATTCCATCGTCCCAGCACATCAGGAAGCACGGAACTCGCGGGATCACTACAAATTCGGACTTCTCCCCCCCCCCAACTCCCCCAAAGTGAGCGGATCCGTTCCGGTTATATCAGTCACGTATCTATGACTTTTGCTTGTACTTTCCACCAAGTTTCATTAGGATCCCTCCACTCTAAGTGTTTTCCAAGATTTCCGGTTTCCCCCTCTAACTCCCCCCAGTGTCACCGGATCCGGTCTGGATTTAAAATGGAGGGTCTGAGACACAAAGTCCTTCCATGTATTAAGTTTCATGAAGATCCGATCACCCGTTCGTAAGCTAAAAATATCTCATTTTTCCTATTTTTTCCGGATTCCCCCTCCCTCCACTCCCCTCCAGATGGTCGGATCGAGGAAGCGACAATTTCTAATTTAATCTGGTCCAGTTCCTGATATGCTTGCCAAGTTTCATCGTCCTAGCTTATCTGGAAGTGCCCGAACTAGCAAAACCGGGACCGACAGACCGACAGACCGACTGACGGACAGAAATAACAATCGCTATATGGCACTTGAGTAAGCTCAAGTGCCATAACAACACGAAACTATTACAAATTAACCTAATAATGAACGAAAAAACACAAAGAAGGAACAACAGCAACAGAACCAGAACTAGAACAAATGCCACGGAATGGGCTTGACAAGAATGGCAAGTCCGCCCACGACTACTTTCTAAAGGACATATCAATAAAGTACTTTATTTCCTTAATAGCCTGTATTACACACGCTAGCACTGGCTCGTCATTCACGCAAATAACACATGACAATTACATTAGTAGACATTTTATAATAAGACTTAGCTAGAATTAAATATTGGGTAAAATAAGATACTAAGGATTTCAGGAAACGATCAGTCGGGTTTATGGGTTGTCTTTCTAGTATCTGGGAAGCAGCGATCCTCAGCTTTCGGACCTATATTACTGACTCAATATGCGGCCCTGATCGTTCCATCCATTCTCGTTACTGGTATTTAGCCTTCTGATGTAATTTTCCGCCACAGAATACACCTAATCTTTCCGTTAGTTCGTCATTGATGACCTGAAGGACTTCCTAGATTTTTCACAAATAAATTTCCCACTTGACCTGTGAGCGTACCTTGTCAACCGAAACTAGTCTTTTGATGGACTTGCACGGTGGCTAAGAGCCCTTCTACTAGTAGTAACTATTAGTTACTATTTCCGTTCCAACCTCACCAAAAGTTACTACGCTGACCGTTCCAACCTTCTCGAAATAGTAACTAATAGTAACTATTTGCTTACCACGCTTGGAAGCGTAGTAACTACGGAACTCTTGTAACATGATTGGTCGGATTCACACTCACACGTGGCGTGATTTTCTGCTGGAAAATAGAAAAATCATTCCAGCCTTGACGACAAAAAGCCAGAATTCGTGACGTCATGCGTAGTAACTACTATAAGTAGAATGGAATGGAAATGATAGGCTGGTTTACCGCGAGGCGCGAGCTCGCCTAGTTGAAAACTTGTCAAGTGATATGTATCGTTCCCTGCTCGATCCATTCGTTTCAAATTTCGTACGCTATATATGCCATCCGGCTTCACGACATCTGACCCCTTCTTTTTTAGCCGCAATCGACTCTTTTCAAGATTTCTCGTCCTTTTACGACTCGTTTATCTGAATAAACATAGCCTGTAACCCTAACTGTTAAAGATAATGAAATATTTCACCACCAAAGATACTTAAAGGACCTCTTGCACTATTTACTATTCAAGTGCCATATACCGATCACTTTTCGGTCGGTCGGTCGGTCTGTCCACTCGGACCCGACCAAACTAACTTGGAAATAGTCACTTGCCCGATCCGACCATCGTGGGGGGGGGGGGGGGAGGTACAGAATCCGGAAAATAGGGACATGCATAAATTTCGAACCGGTTAGCGGATCTTAATGAAACTTGATATCTGGAAAGACCTCGTGTCTCAGATGTCTCATTTTAAGTCCGGACCAGATCCGATCAATCTGAGGGGGGAGTCGGAGGGGGGAACCGGAAATCGTGTGAAACTCTCAGAGTAGAGCGATCGGGATGAAACTTGGTGGGAAGAACAAGTACAAGCACTAGATACATCACTGACAGAACTGGACCGGATTTGGACACTGTGTGAGAGTTGGAGGGGGGTTCCGGAATTCCGGTGATCCATAGTTAATATACTTCCAGTTGGGCTAGGACGATAAAACTTGGTAGGCATATCAGGCATCCGACCAGATTAACTTGGAAACAGTCACTTGCCCGATCTGCCATCGTGCGGGGAGGTGGAGGTGGCGGAATCCGGAAAATAGGGGCATGTATAACTTTCGAACGGGTTATCGGATCTTAATGTAACTTGACATCTGGAAAGACCTCGTGTCTCAGATGTCTCATTTCAAGTCCGGACCGGATCCAACGACCAAATCGGGTGAAACTCTCAAAGAAGAGCGATCGGGATAAAACTTGGTGAGAAGAACAAGAACAAGCTCAAGCTCTAGCATATCACTGACAGAACTGGACCGGATTCGGAAACTGTGGGGGAATTGGAGGGGGTTCCGGAATTCCGGTGATCCGAGTTAATGTACTTCCAGGTGGGTTAGGACGATAAAACTTAGTAGGCACATCAGGGACCCGACCAGATTAACTTGGAAACAGTCACTTGCCCGATCCGACCACCGTAGGGGGAGGGAGAGACGGAGGAGTCCGGAAATTAGTGGCATGCATAATTTTCGAACGGGTTATTCAATCATAATGAAACTTGATATCTTGAAAGACCTCATGGCTCAAATGTCCCATTTCAAGTTCAGGACCGGATCCGATGAACTGGGGGGAAGGGGTCGGAGGGGAGAACGGGAAATCTTGCGACACGCGTGGAGTCGAGAGATCAGGATGAAACTTGGTGGGAAGTACAGGCACAAATCAGTGACAGAATGGGACCTTATTCGGGTACCGAGGGGGGGGGGGGGCTGTATGGGGTTGCCCGGAATCCCGGTGATCGTGGCTTAAGGTACTTCCAGATGTGCTAGGACGATTTGCTAGATTATTAGAAACTTGACATCATTGGGTTAGAAATCGTCACTTCTCCGACCCGACCATCCCTTAAAGAACTCATCTTAACCGCAAAGTGCAAAAAATACTTTTAAGCAAAATTTACTTTCTCACGATCGCCATGAGCACATAATCCTTTTTGCATCTAGGATTTTGCTAGGAAATTAATTTTTCGCACCCTTAAAGTGCGCATCTTAAACAACAAGTGAAAAAAACAAGAGCTACGAGCTCATATGGCACTTGTACGAGTAGGCTGTACAAGAAAGTAGATGAGAACGTCACAAAATACACCCGGCATCCAAAAATGCGGTTCGGAAATAGAAATAGGATATTTAGTTTCACTCATTTCTGAGCAGTTCCGGCATCGTCTCGATTGTCTGTAGCAAATGCACATGACTGTTCAAACTTTCATCCCAATAAATCCATTTGTTTGATCCCTAGACGTGCTACACGATTTCCGGTACTCACTCTATTTCCACCTACCGTGGCCGAATCTGGTTCGGAATAAAAAAAAAAATCGACCACCTAAAGCATCTTCGTTTATACCATCTATCAAGTTTCACTCGAATCTGAGCTTTTTTGGAAAGTTCCGGTACCCCCCCCTCCCACCAACGTTGTCGGAGCCGGTTCGGGCCCAATCTCTTAATTCCCTGTTCCTGTCCATCAAGTTTGACTGAAATTGGAGCATAGCCTATCTGTAAGTTTCCAGTACCCCCCCCTACCTTGGCCGAATCTCACGACTACCGGAATTCCAGGAAACCCCCTCCATCTCCCCCCACAGAGCCCCGAAACCATCTGGCTCCGTCAATTTCATCTAGGCCTAATGCTTGTTCCATCCATTAAGTTTCGTCCCAATCCCTCTGCTTTTAGAGTTTCTTGAGTTTCCCCCCCCCCCCATCCCCACAGGTATCGGACCCGACCCGGACGTGACACTGAACGTCCGAGGCGATAGCTCACCAGACAAGTTTCATTCAAATCCGATCACCCGTTCAAAAGTTATACACGCCACTAGATTCCGGACTCCCCATCCACCCACTCCCCCCACGATGGTCGGGTCGGGGAAACGGCTGTTCTCAAGTCAATCTGTTCGGATCCCTGACTTTCCTGCCAAGTTTCATCGCCCTAGGACATCAGGAAGTATGCCGAACTCGCGGGATCGCTAGAAATCCGGACCCCCACCCCAACTCCCCCACAGTGCCGTGATCCGGTCCGGTTATGTCAATGACGTGTCTAGGACCTGTGCTTGTTTTTCCCACCAAGTTTCATCCCGATCCCTCCACTTTAAGCGTTTCTCAAAATTTCCGGTTCCCTCCTCCAACTCCCCCCAGTGTCATCGGATCCGGCCCGGATTTAAAGTGAGATGTCTGAGACACGAGGTCATCCTAAATATCAATTTTCATCAAGATCCGATCATCCGTTCGCAAGCTAAAAATACCTCAAATTTTGGCTTCACCCTCCCTCCACCCCCCCCCCCCCCCAGATGGTCGAATCGGGGAATTGACGATTTCCTATTTAATCTGGTCGGGTCCCAGACATGCCTGTCAAGGATCACTACAAATTCGGACTTCTCCCCCCCCCCCCAACTCCCCCAAAGTGAGCTGATCCGTTCCGGTTATATCAGTCACGCATCTAGGACTTTTGCTTGTACTTTCCACCAAGTTTCATCCGGATCCCTCCACTCTAAGTGTTTTCCAAGATTTCCGGTTTCCCCCTCCAACTCCCCCCAGTGTCACCAGATCCGGTCTGGATTTAAAATGCGAGGGTCTGAGACACGAAGTCCTTCCATATATCAAGTTTCATTAAGATCCGATCACCCGTTCGTAAGCTAAAAATATCTCATTTTTCCTATTTTTTCCGGATTCCCCCTCCCTCCACTCCCCTCCAGATGGTCGGATCGAGTAAGCGACAATTTCTAATTTAATCTGGTCCAGTTCCTGATATGCCTGCCAAGTTTCATCGTCCTATCTTATCTGGAAGTGCCCGAACTAGCAAAACCGGGACCGACAGACCGACTGACGGACAGAAATTACAATCGCTATATGGCACTTGAGTAAGCTCAAGTGCCATAAAAAATTGACCATCACTTCTATCCTCTAACTCAGCCTTGCAAGTTTGGCGCATCTTAGCCGAAAAGTGAAAAAAATACTTTTGACCATCACTTCCATCTGACCTAGCCTTGCAAGTACCATATGAGGCTTCCAGCTCTTGTTTAAAGCATTTGAATACTTTAAAACAGGTTGTGCTTTCAACAAATAACCCACGGTTTTGGCTGTTTAAGCCTTTTCCGAGACACCGTCGACATACAGCGAAAACAGGGGAAAAATTCAAATAACCGGTTTTTCTGATGGAAAAACTTCTCGCAGACAACCATAGACAGCGTGATACACATCGACGTTAGCAAAACACGGCAAGTGAGAAAATCAGCGTGGTTCTGTAGAGGGACCGACGTACCGTTATACCGTGCGAAACTGGGGTCTCCGGGTTTAGAAATATATGGAGTGAATATGTGGAGTGATTATCTCTGATCACCTGGAAAACGTCCAAAAGACAGCAGTGAGAATCATTCTGGGCGATCATAATATTTCATATGAAGCGGCTCTCATTAAACTGACGTTCCTAAATTAACCGAACGCAGAAATACTCTTTCAAATAAGTTTGGAGCTAAGATAATCTGTTGTCCCCAGATGGCCCATCTATTCCCCCCTCCCCTCCCGTCTTCCGTGCGTCGGTCCGAGAGAAATACTAGCAATCAATTTTTTCCATATCCTGCTAGTTCTTCTGCCCAATTTTTATGTAGTTTCATCCCATCATTTATTTCTGGTAAAATCTTGTAAGTGTATTAGTTAATGTAAATTTGTATTCCACTCCAGCTTTTAGCTATTTGGAATAAACTTTTGATTGGTTGATTATGGAAGTAGGTTGCAAAAAAATAACGAGGGATAGTATTTTTGTAAATATTAAGTTTTTAAAGAATGAAATTTTAAGGAAAGGAGATATTAAGGAAGGAAAACAAAGAAAAGGTTTTAAAGGTGTGTGGAAATGGTAAAATGAGAAATAAGGGTTAAAAGAGGGAATAAGAAAGAATATTAAAAAAATCATTAAATGTAGAGATAGAGGAAAGTGTAGGTGACACTAGATATATAGGTCGGTCATTGAACAAAAAATAAATTAAAATATCAGATATTAGGACCGTTGGCGTCACCGAGGGAAGTGGAAGCTTAGTCACCTGGCCAAATCATACTGGACAGGAAGAACGGAAAAGATGCTACGCGGAAAAAAAAAAAAAAATTGAAGTAGGTTGCGTTAGTATTATAGGTAAGACAGGTCCTTTAATGGCCCGCGTGTTTTGACCAAGTCTGGTGAGAAAATAGTGAGCTTACCCTTATCACAGTTATAACATTTGTAGAAACATTTGTGTTCTTGAGTATTGTAACAGCGGTCTCTACAGCTTCATAAGTGTCATGGGAGGGGATGAAGGATGTCCACTTTTCTCCTGGCAAATTGCCCCACCAAATGTCTCCAGCCCGTGTAATCCGAAGAACTGGCGACTCGGAGTTGAGAAAAGCATCCTATTAAAAAAAAACTATAACGAACAACCGGGATCCCGATTCACTTCACTCGTCTCTTCCCTCCTCTTCACTGTAAAAAGTTTCTCCGAATTAGGATTAAAGTTAACTGCCGTCTTTGCTACTGGGATTAATCTTATCTCTACTGGAACAAGATTAATCAGAACTAGAGATAGTCTTACCTCAATGGAGACAAGAATAATCACAGTAGCAAATTACAGTGTTACTGGACCCAAGCTATTTTCTCTACTATGAGACCCCTACATAATTTTTCTCACAACTAGTTCTTTTTAGTTGAAAAAAAAAAATGTGTATGGACTTAGAGTACCTTGCTGGTCGATGCAGCGTATATCCTGCAAATTATAGAGAGCAATTCCTAAGGCCAGAGGCGTTACTAGCCAAAATGTTGGGGGGGGGGGGGCAAGGTATTTAATGATTGGCTGGTCATTCTTACCGTCTGCTTTTGCAGAAAAAACTACTATTTTGAGGAAAAATCGACTGTTTATACGAAAAATCGCGGCGCTTCGCGCCCACTCGGCTATTTTGTAACGACTGGCCGAAAACATTGGGGGGGGGGGGGGGCATTCCCCCCCCCCCATACGTGACACCCCTGTCTAAGGCAACTTGAACGTCTAACTCCCCCCCACCCACTGTTAGTTGTCTTATACACATAATGGAGCTTCTCTCAGTAAAGCTATAGCTGTTCCTGGACTTAGTAATTTGGTAGATTATTTTAGACGGCGAGCGAACAAACATCTGAAAGCGAAATGAACAACTGGATATACACATATGTCGTCTTATCCAGACAGTCAGATGCAAATACATCTAACATCACTGAGCTGCTCCAAGTATTCACATCGAAATTTCAAACCGAACCCAGCTTAAGGCAGGCTTCTCACGGAGTCTCTACTCCGGAGGTTGAGATGGAGGTAGGCGGTGAGGAGGCAGCAAAATTCTTTGATTTTGCGGAAGCGGTCTGAACCGAGAAGGGAAATCCGAGCCTGACATCTTCGGTCATCCACTTAAACAGGAAGCAGTCAGGGGGTGGCACGCCACCTTATTTTAGCCTGTGAACCAAATCAGTCTGGACCGACATGAAAATTTCGCATACACGATTAGCAGTCTTTACGTGCTTGTACATTAAAATTCACCATACCTGTAACTGAAGATTCACACTTCGTCGTAGCGGGAATCCTTTTACTTCCATCTCATAACTACTTTCTTCTTTTGGAGTTACGAAACCAATAATTCCAACACCAAACTGCTTGCAATACTTGTCTAATAGTTCTCTGTTCCACTTGTCCATTTGTAAATAGCGCTCGTAATTTTCAAATATTAACACTGCATATTTCCCCTTATCTGAACTAGTTAGGATTGGCAGCGATTTTCCAACTACTTCAAGTTTGTACCTAAAAAGAAAATTTACGATAAACAAATATTTCTCACCAACAAATAACAGTTTGGCTGTGAAATGTCCCTACAGAAAAAAAAGTCTCCTAATAATCGTCTTCTTCGAAAAAGTGATCGGCAAAGACACAGCAAAAAATCTCCATGAAAAGGCACTGTCTAGGGAACCGGGAGCCGTACTTTCTGCCCTAGGAACCGGTAGTTCTCACGGAATTCAAACCATGAGAGCTACGATTCCGGGATGTGACGTCATAGACTAACGGAAACTTGTATGTGCTGGCTCCCGTTCCGGTAGTAAATGGAAATAGCTCACGGAAACTTCATCGTACCGACTTCTCGTCCGGTAGTCTCACGGAATTATGTACTCAGAAGCTAGGGAGCCGGTAGGTGATACCGGAAACTATATAATTGGAGCTTGTGTTCCGGTATTGTCAACATGGGATATAGAGCTCACGGAACAGTTTGGGTGAGAGCTAGGTTGCTGGGATTTTCACTGACTTAGAGAAAATAGCATGGGAAAAAATCACTACCGGAACCCATATATTGAGAGCTAAGGTACCGGTAGCAAATATTTGGTTGAAAATGACCAGCTCACGGACACAGATGGCTATGGGCTAGGGTTCCGGTAGTGCCAAAAAAAAAAAAAAAATTGAACTCACGGACCCATGTCAGTGCACACTAGAAAACCGGAAGTGAATATTTTCAACTCACGGAACCCAACTCCTGCGGGCTGGGGCTCCGGTAGTGCCAAAAATTAAAATTATAAACTCACGGACATGAGTAGTATATAATCGCCGCTCCCACTCCACCCTCCCCCCAATTTCAAAACCCCATTTTAACATCAATTTCTTAAATTTTAACATCCTTTTTACCAAATTATCCCCCTTTTTAAGAACATTTTTATTTTCTTACTTCCAAAATAAAGGATACAAGAAATGAGAAATATTACCCTTTACTACATATAAAATACTACAATGTACACTACTTCTTTTTTTTTTTTACATTTTTCATTTTTTATTCAAATATTACTGAGTAAACAGTTCTAAATCCACATATGTTTCTTTGTTCTTGTTTTCGCGTACAATAGGCTGCAAAACCAGATTTTTCTTTAAAAGTAATTCGTTAGCAATGGCATTATATTTCTGTGTTATAAACAAATCACAGGGTTTGTCATTATGATTAATAACTACAACCAACTTATCACCGTATTTTGTCTTAGCAATTCTCATTTTAACAATAGTATATTTCAATCCTAGAACTAGTTCTTCTTTCCTGATTGTCTCATTGTATTTATTCATTCTGATTGTATTCAAGACTTCCTTTGTGGACTCCATTTATTAGGGGATGATTTTATTAAATAAAAATCCAGACTCACAAACTCACATACATATTTTTGTTAATAATACCTAATGTAGCTTTTCTTTCATAATATATAACACAGTAAATATTATATGGTACAGGCTGAGCGTGTTTTAATGTTAAACTTATTTCAATATCAGCAGTTGTTCCATTATATATACTTGATTCGTGTTTGGAAACATCGAAACAGAATAGTGGATATACTTCTTTAAATTCTTCTATACTAACAACACTACCAGTATCAAATGCTAATTGTTTATAACCCAAATGTATGAACCTATTGTAAAGATTTGAGTATTTACATTTATCATCGCTAAAATCACATTTAAGTGGTTCTTCAGGATATTTATCCCCATTAATTCTAAGTTCTATGTCTGTTAAATTCATATGATCAAACACCATATTATTCATTAATTGATTGTTATGCTTTTCATTTTTCTGTAACATCACAACGATTTTTGTAGGACTATTTCTCTCAGACACAACTTTCCAGGTGTGCTCCTTATTCTGACTAACATCACTTTTATAACTATTACATGCTTCCCACATCAGATTATGCTTTTTATCCTTAGCAAGATCCTTTTCTAATTCACTCATCATTTCGATACTAGGAGCTACAATAGGGATCTTCCAGGATAAATACTCGATTACTACTTTGAAATTAGTATTTCCATTTCTTATAATCATGTTGTTATCATCATTTCTTCTTAGAAATAATTTATGCGATGCACCTCTGAAGAATCGTTTGTTTCCTTTCAGAAATCCAAACAATTCTGATAATGGTAAATACATATTTACTAATTTACTGCTCTTTGTTCTGTTATATCTTTTTTCAAATCCTTTATTATAATTATTATTATTTCTCAAACTGACTGTTCCACCCCCTGCTGCAGCCCCTGCAGCCCCTGCTACTACTGGAGTTGCAGTAAACGAAGCAATAACAGGATTAATTTCTTTTCCTTGATTATAATCCTTATACCAGAAATGATTTCTTGCTGCACTTCTAGAATAATCATCAGAGTATTCAATCAACTTTGTAACGGTAGTTGTAATACCAACATGATTAATTTTTTCAACCGATTCATCGTTTATTACATACTCAGCGGTACTGAATAAATTAAATCCATTATTCGTTAAAGTAGCAACATCGGTTGCAGCTATAGGAGTCCCATCTTCGTTTACTATTCTTACACTGACATCAAGATAACTTTCACTTGGATAAAACCAGGAATCTAATTTCTTTGTTACGAATTCAAACTCTGATTTATTAGATACATTCACATCTGTTTCTCGAATTTCTTTAAATTCATATTTAACCACTGTATCATCCACAAGCGGTTCGTCAAATATGTTCCATTGCGGACTGATAACTTTATTTACTGCCATTTATATAAGAAAGAAATTATTAAATAAAACTTATTTCAGAATCTTTAATCCATTTCCAGTCATTAACGTTTTGATCAAGTCCTGACTTCTTTGATTTAAAATCCTTTTATTTGTACCGATAAGATCCTTCATCGATTTTTTGTTTCCAATTACATCAATGAGTTCCTTCTTGTTTACATTGATCAGATCTTTCCCATATTCTATTGCTCTGTTTTTCAACAACTCAAATCTCGGTTTAATAATATTATTATACATTGATATAGCCCCATCTTTTATTTGTTTTGCTGACGTTTGAAATAACTGGGAATTAACAATGTTTTTGAATACACTACCGATTCCACTTCCATACTGCTTTTTATAAAGTAATCGCTTATTATTAATCAACATTTATAGGTAAATAATTTTATTTCACTAATCAATAAGCTTTTCTTAAATGCAGCACGTATCCAACGTTATCACCATTCAAATCGATAGGTCTTCCCAACTGATCAGTAATTGTCATTCTCAAGGAGTAAATAAAGTCTTTTGTATTAATAGGAAGGTAGATTAATTGTCTAGGATTCTCAACAATTTGACAACCCGGTTCTGTATTAGGAACAAATGTCCAAATGACATCTGATTTACTTTTGTTTACGATAGAACTGTTTACGAGAGAGCAGTGAATTTGAATTTTATCAACGCTTCTTGTTATATTCGGAAGCTTTGTACCTTCATTGATTTTCTTAGATATCTCACTATCCTTATCAAATCCTAAAATCTGACACAAGTCACTATTAAATCTAAACATGTATTTTTCTTGTAATATGATGACAAATCTCATAGATGCTGGATTTGATGAAATGACAATAGGACATTTATCTTTTGGGGTATCAAAATACTGACACAAAAAATAATTCAAACAATCATCGTTATACATCCCATTAGGAGTAGTAACATTCATCCATTCTGTTGCATTATTATCTTCATCTTTCCTGTATTGAAATGTATTATTTCCAAATTTATCACTTATATTATGCCATGAATACCACAAAGTACACTGATTCAAACCTATTTCATAATCCCAATTACGATTCAATTCGATTGGTTGACTAAATGTTATATCAATGATACTTTCATTACCTTCAATGTTTAACAACACCATTTATTAGAAATATTTTTTATATATTGAATTGTAATATCTCTTCGTAAGAAATTTATTTCGCATTAACGAATCCAAAATATCAATAGCTTCATTTCTCACCTCGTCAGATGTATTTCCGTTTACTCTGCTACCTATCAAAGTGTATAATTTTGAAATCATTTCATCACAATTCATAAATACTCCAGTTCCTTGTTGGTTGACTAATGGGAAATAGGTTTGAATGGTTTTTAACCTATTCTTGTATTCTTTTATAAATTCAATGTGTTTATCATACTTACTAGAACTATAACTTTTACTTTTCATACCACCGTAACTTTGACTTATAGATGTTAAATAATTCAGAGCCCCATCTATTTCGTTATGATGCTTAAGGTAATAATGAGGCATTTTAAAATAATTATCGGTACCATTCCAGTCATCTTTATATTTTAAATTAATTTGATTTAATAATTCCACATCAATATTTAAGTTTAGATTTACGTCATATGGTTGTTCTAGATTGGGTTCTATAGCAGGAGTGGGAGCTCGACTCGATTCCTCTGAAGTAGTGGTCTGTAAAGCTGTTTTAAATGTATCACCTAATCTGAGAAACCGTCTTCTTGAATTATTATCACCTTCCTGTAGTTTATTAATTATCGTTTCAGCGTTCTCTTGTAATTTTTTGATGGTGTCTTTAGTGTTTTCTTTTTGTGCTATAATAACTGGAGCGTTTAACTCTGAAGCATATTCCCGAAATCCTGCCTTCTCCATCTCATTTTGTTGAACCTTGCTTCTCTGAATTTCTCTGTTCTTCACTATATCCGATAACATATCACTCAAGCGTCTTGAATCCATTTATATACAAGTAATTTTATTTCATAATATATTTTGAAAGTTCTTTTTCATAAAACCCTCCTTGAATTAATTCCCCACTTTTGTCAGATATTTCATAAGTAATGGGAATGGTAGGTCTGATGGTTGCTATCTGAAATACTTCATCCGTATAATTAGGTAAATATCCTTTATCGAAAATACTTTTTTCTTTTTTAATTCTGACTAAATCCCCTACTTTGACGTTTCCTGTGATTTTGTAGTCATCTACTGGAGGAAACAGAGCACTAAAAACTTTTTTCTGATTTACCTTTTTACTAGCATCAACTGGTTTCATTTGTATTGAACGGTGGTACGAGTTATTATAATTACTCACAAATAAAGGTAAAATATCAATCCAATTAGTAGTGCTATTGTGAGTGAAATATTTCCATAGCTTTTCTTTTAGCGTTCTATTGAACCGTTCAACGATTTGTGCTTTCAATTCGCTTTCAGATGCAAACCAGTGTATGCCGTTATTTTTCAAAAAAGTTTGAACATTTCTCATCACAAATTCTTTACCTTTATCAGTTTGTAGTTTCTTAGGAATTCTTTCTTTAAATATAACACTGAATGCTTTTATTATTTCAGCACCCGTTTTGTCTTTCAGAGGGATACACCAAGCATATTTACTAAAGCAATCAATAACAGTTAAAATGTAATTTGTTTTATTATTTTCTTTTTTATATTTCTGCATGTCAACTAAATCAGCTTGCCATTGCTCATCAACATAGTGAACATACACTCGCCTCCTTTCAAAGTTATGATAGGAAGGTTTGTGTAACGAATACACATTCTCATTTTGCAACACATTTTTTATTTTATCCTTGGAAACCTTAACACCATTTTCTTTTAATTTTCTGTAAATATCATCCACACCTGAATAATTAGAATAATACGTCTTTAAAATATCTGTTTCTGCGTTGAGGTTTTTTTTAAAAAGCGATTTTTCCTCGATCCGCAAATAACACAAGTCCCTTTCAGCATTGGAACATTATTTTTTTGTGACACTGCCTTAAACATTGATTCAGTGTCAGTGCTCTTTTTACATTTCATACAATAAATCTCCATTTATTAGAAAACAATTTTTATAAACGAAAAGCTACCAACTTCATTTTGCGCTTAATGTAGGAAATACAGTGAAGTCCACAGTTTAATTCATCTATATTTTGAACAGCAAGATTTTCATAAGCTATTTTTTTCTTTGAAGTTCTTAGATATTTAATTATTTCTTTTCCCGGGGGAATACCGAAAGAATCAAAAAATTCTACATGGGGGTATTCAGGTAGATTACAATAGGCAACCCAGTGAGTTCCAGGCATTCCGAGTTTATCATAATTAATGACACCGCATTCCGAATCGTTTATATGTTTGGGTAGCGTATCTAAAGAGAAAACACCTCGAAACTGTGGTATACTCCCTAATGCACCCATAATATCAAAATTAGTTAGAGGTCCTACTTTACTTTTGCTTCTTTTTTGATGTCCCCGTTTTTTGACTTCTTAGGTCTACCACGAACCCCATGACCGACAACTTTTTGCGTTCCAGGAAGTGTAAGCGCGCCACCTGTGTTGACATCATCGTTTTTTTCCTTCCTAGGCCTTCCACGTACCCCATTACCGGTAACTTTTTGTGTTCCAGGAAGTTTTAGCGCACCACCTGTGTTGGTCATTTTATCCATAATTTTCTTACCAGCGAATGTACCCAAAGCAGCAGCACCACTTGTTAAAGCTGCCTTACCAAGGGTAATTGCTAGCGGTATTAAAAATGGAAGTAATCCACCTTTTTGAATCGCTTCTCTCATCTGCTTGTATGATACATCAATATCACAACCCTTATTATTCATTTTACATGTTTCAATTTTATCAATTTGTCGTTTACTTAAAAGTAACTTGACTGGTTCTCGTTCATTTTGTCTACTATGACTAACACGTATCTGACATTTTTGTTTAGCATCAAAACATTTCTTCAGCTTTCCTTTCTGAAGCTTTGACAAATAAACTGTATACTCCATTGTTTCAACCATTTATTAGGGAATTAATTTATCTTATAAAATTTATTTACCAGCCATCATTTTTTCTATTCTGGTAACGAATGGTTTGTCAACAGGTTTTAGCTCTAGCTCTAGAAGCCTTTTTAAAATATTTACTACTGCTCTTTCAATATTATCGATACGAGTTTTTTGACCAGCAATCTTTCCTTCAATTATACCGTTATGGGTGTGTTGCCCAAGAAGCTTTTTGTCATAATCTAAAAGATTCATAGTTAACGTTGCTAAATTAACAGCATCATTTTTGTTTCTAGGGTTTTGAACATTTGTTATCAACTTGTTTTCAGCGTTAATCTCTTTATCATTAACTCGAACTATTTCTTTTACAAATAACCCTTTATCTTTAATCCTTACCAATAAATTATCAGGAGAATCATGTACCGCAGTTAATCTGTTGATATCTTCGCTAAAATACTGATTTGCCCCCACTTGTTGTGCGGTAATTTCTTCTTTAAATTGATTCAAAATAATAGTCATAGATCTGAAACTAATAGCGTCCTGGTCAGCTTTCGAATCCCCTAACATAATAATTCTCTTACCTTGTAGGTTAATATTACCGTTGTCATCAGTAACTCTCTTTTCATTCGATTCGTTACTAACCTTTTTTCCAACACTACCAAATTTATTCATTTATTATAGAAATAAATTATCCGGTAAATTTTTCAAAGTTTTTCCTGTACTTAAGGGTTTTATCTTTTATTTTTAAATCTATGAAGAAAAAACCGTAGCCCTTGGTTGCAGCCTCGAATTGTTTGAGAAATTTTTCATTGTCTATACTGGAGACATGGCTTTGTCTTATTAATTTTACTTCTTTTGGATTAGAACACTGAAAGAATGCAAAATAATTGCACTGGAGTCTTACCACCTTTGGCGTTTTATGATAGCTCTGTGACAAGTAAATAATTGAAGCATTTTTCTTTCTTCCTCTTATGAATAAGTCTTCTATTTTCTTCTGGTCTTTTTCAGTGACAAAATCGTCAAAGATAATCAAGTTTTGGTATTCAGGGTCTAAGTCGTCAACATCGACAATATCATCAAGATTGTTACTTACTGTTAAGACTTTCGATTTGCATTGTGACTCCAAAGTGGTTAAATTGGTTATAAGGTCTTGATGTTTATCTTCTTCAAGATCTTTTGCATACAAGTATATTCTGTTGAAACAAAGATATTCATAAATTAAATTCAAAAGAAGGTTAGTTTTCCCTGTTCCAGAACTACCACAAATTAAGAGTCTAAATGGCCACTGAGGTGCAAGGTCGTGCTTATTCTGATAAGTGTTCTTTTCACTAAAGTCATAGACTTTGATTGGAGCCTTTTCATTCATTTATTTAGGAAGAATTTTTCATTATAAGATTTACTTGAGTATTTTAAGTATATACCTGAAGTTTTGAAGTAGGTACTTGAATTCTTTAAGTAGGTACTTGATTTTTTTAAGTAGGTACTTGAATTTTTTAAGTAGGTACTTGATTTTTTAAGTAGGTACTTGAATTTTTTAAGTAGGTACTTGCATTTTTTAAGTAGGTACTTGAAGTTTTGAAGTAGGTACTTGATTTTTTTAAGTAGGTACTTGAATTTAATGTTTATAACCTAAAGGCAAAGTTGTAAATTTATCGCTTGATACTATCCTTTTATCATCCTTAGGATCCAACGCTTTTTTATTCTGCTCTTCTACAAACATATTGTGCTTGTATGATCTTAAGTTATACTGGGTTATAGAAAGGTTTTCCGTTTTACCAAACAGTACATCCTTATAGTTTTGAATCGTAATTTTATCTTTAATTATATTGGTTTTTATTCCTTTCAGTTTTTTGCTAGCTTTTGAAGGGTCTTGGTTGTCCTTTAAATAAGCATATACTTTTGATCGTAATCCAACAAACTCTGTCATAACCTGTCCACCTAATTCATCTTTCATCATTCCTATCACTTTCTTATTTACATTAGGAAACCTATATGGATTATCTTTCGCATAATCAGATGTATCGAACCTCTCATTCAAATCCTGTTTGATATCTTGATAAAAATCTTCAGTTCTAATATCATATATGAAAGAATCAGTGTCCATATAACACAAATCAATTTTATCTCCATATTTAGGCTTCATATAATCATAATGGAATTCATACATCAATAACTTGGATAGTTCCAATACAGCAAAGCCGATATACATTGGTTTGTCTAATTTTATCTTTTCCTTTGACATTCTTGCTACTGAAAAGTTTTCACTGAATATTATTTCAGATTTAAAGTTGGGTTTCTTTATTATTTTTTCTCTTGTTGTATCATCCGTTATTATTTCCATATCCGCTCGCTTCCTTACGTTTTCCATAGTTTTTCCAAAGCAAGCATTATTCATAAGCTTAAAGAAGTCCTTCTCAAAATCATTTGTACCTTTAGTTCTAAGTGCTGTGTTGTGGTCTATATATCCTTTTAAGTAAGCACTTTCAGTGAATCCTAGTATTCTGTGTACTCTTTTTAATATCAAGCCTTTTTGTAAATAAAATTCTAGATTCCTGTGGTGAACTACATAGTTGGTTTTATCTAATACTGTGGTACATAGCTTACCGTTAAAGTGTTCCGGTGCTAATGGTAAATCCTTGTGTAATTCGTGTAGTTCTTTTGGATATTCTAAATCTACCTCATATATAGCACCTACATTCTGTAATTTCATTATCGAATTGATATGAGTTTTTAGATGGTTGTAATACTCGATTGATTCGTATTCATTCCTTTCTTTCAAATCATCCGGTATGGAAATGAATTGGAAATCACTCGCTGGTAAATTCTGCGACATCGCCCACCCATATAAATTATTAGCGTCTAAATACATTAAGTAATTAGATGGTTTATGCTTATTATAATCACTTGTATATTTATTATTTGCTTTTGCGTATCTTTTTATACATTGGGATACACCACCTCTTATTCCTTTTTCTATAAAGGTATACATGTCTTCCTTTGAGAATAACGGCAAGTCTACTTTTGAATGCTTTAAGAAAGAATCCCATGTCAACCCTGGAGCTGAGAAGTAATGAAGTGGATCCAGATCATAATTATGTATACAAACGTTCCTGAAATTCTCTACAACATCCGACAATATTAAAACATCACTTTTTAGATATAATTTGGTATAACCAAGTAATGTTTCACAGTTAAATTGCTTCCATATAGATACCGCTCTTTTATAATCACTTTTGTCAATACCTTTCCCCGTCAACCTAGAATAAAAGCTTTCTATTGGTGGTAACTTTGTACATTTCATTTTATCGAAACTGTCTACGAATTCATAGGGATATACCCCTTTTTTAATTATTTCTTTGACTTCATCGTCATTTTTGAAGCTGTTAGATGTGAATTTGAAATTCTGTCTTAGATGATTACAGGGTACTTTGCAATCACATTTCGCTAAATTTGCTGATAGTTTGTCTAAAGATGAAGCCATAAATCTAATCGAATCTATAAACCGGATCTCATATTTTATTTCCGTATCCGTCTTTCTTATACTTATTGATTTCGAGAATGATATGAAACTTTCTGCACTTTCAAAAATTCCGTTATCAGGTATCAATTCTCTAACAAACAGATGGGAATCATATTTAGATAAATTATGCATTACTACCGGGATATGCCTAGGAATCCTGTATTTCATATTACATTCAGCATGAGCAAATCCCCTATCTTCTCCTGTCATGTGGTCGTGATCAAAGTGAGGATTTTCAGTAATTTCAGTTGTACAGATGTGACAAGTCTTATTCATTAGATTTTTCCATTTTTCGGTAATTTCTGCATTGGTATAAGTATGGTTTCTTTGTCTGCTTTCATATTTGTTTGCAATTTCTGTGGATACTTTTGTAACGGTTTTAACAAAATGTTCTGCAGCGTCTTCACCGAAATAGTCATAGTATTTGTTCTGGTTTGTATCAAAGGAACAGCATACCTGAAACCCGTAAGCAAATGGTTTCTGTTTGGCCACTTTTATTGTTTTCTTCCCGTTTACCTGATTGTATTCTTCGTTATAAGACTCAAAGTCTGCTATTATGCAATAAGGTACTTTCATTTGTTTTGCAATATTTTTATATTGTATACTTGAACCTTCAGGAGGCATTATAATATCAGGATCTTCGCAATTATTTTTACTCTCATGTTTTTCATATTGTTCTTCTTTTGTAAAATGCCTTCCGCAAAAAGTGCAGAGGTATGTCTTTTTTTGTCTTGTAGATATTTGAGGACCAACTAATCTGCTCAGATCCTTTACCAGTACATAATGATTATCGAAATATAATAAATGAACGATATGTTTTGCAGTTTTCCCATTGATTGTACTTTTTAGTATATGACTTCTGATAATTTTCTCTTTTTCAATTTGAAATAAACAAATCTTAATGTTGTATCTATTTTCAAATTTGTGTATATCTTTAGTATCCATTGGGAAGTTGGTAACCCCTTTGAAATCAAATTCGTTCTCATATTGTTTATATTTCGAAATTCTTTCCGGATGATCCTTAGCTGGGTATAAATTTGCTAAGATTGACCAAAGAAAGCATTTTTGATCCTTATTTTCAATATTCAGACAAGCTCTTTTATTTTT